>VDFB02101378.1:0-23889 GCA_007258455.2 Sequoia sempervirens | reverse complement strand
CCAAGGAAGGGAACTATATTAATTTGGTCTCCATCACTATTTAATTGAATGACATTTTTCATTGCATGATTGGCTTCCTGAATGTCACTACAAATTTTGACAATTTTTTCTTTGTCATGCCTTCCATCCAATTGTTATCATGGAATCTAGCAGCGCTCGATTCACAAATAACCCCCCTACGAAACTTGTCTGTTTCCTAGGTTCGTGAAGTTCAAGCGTGCAAAATGAGGTGATTTTCAAGCCACCTCGAAATGCATTCCAAAGCCTCAAAAAGTCAGTTTGAGAATCCCCCTATGTTCGCCTCGCGAAGACCTTCGAAACGAGCTCCTTCGTGAAGTCTCACTGATCATACTTAGTTAAATTGTGAAAGATGCAATTGTGCCAAAAAAGTGCGCTCTAACTCATCCAAATTTTTGGCTAAGTGTTGAAAGTGCAGTGGTGCCAAAAATCAGCGACCCTGGATAAAAAGTGATTTTCAAAAAATGTGTAGAAGCGCTAAAAAAGTGTGCTCTTACACATTGTTGCCAGACTTAGCCAATTTTTGGCTAAGTGTTGAAAGTGCAGTGGCACCAAAAATCAGCGACCCTGCATAAAAAGTGAATTCTCCAAAATGTAAAAGCGCTGAAAAAGTGCGCTCTTACATTTTTTTTCCAGACTTAGTCATTTTTTGTGCAATGGTGCTGAATTTTAGCACCTTTACACTTTTCTTCTAGACTTAGCCAATTTTTGACTATGGCATTATTTTTCTCACCTTTGCACTTTTTCCAGACTTAGTCATTTTTTGTGCAATGGTGCTAAATTTTAGCACCTTTATACTTTTCTTCCAGACTTAGTCATTTTTTGTGCAATGGTGCTAAATTTTAACACCTTTACACTTTTGGTAGTTTTTAACCTAGTCTCTTCAAAATTGCTTTATTTCCATTCCAGACCCCATTTCTTCGCTCCCGCATCGTTTTTCGTGCCTAGTTGCTCGTTTCATGCTTGCTCAACATCGTTTCTCATTCACGCTTCCCAATGCTACTTTTTCTGCTAATGTCTATTGATTCACCATCCTTGCAGTTTCTCTCCAGATTTCATCAAGTGATCCTAAAGGTGACATCTTCTGATCTAGTGAACTATCCCAGATCTACAAAGAAGCCGTTATGCAACAAGTTGAGCATGACAGTTTTTCCCAGAGCCTCAATACATATCATTTGCAATATACGGCTGACACTTGATAATCTCAAGATGCATCTTCGCGGGTGCAAGAAAATCCATTCATTTGCCAGAAGGCCGATCACAAGAGCTCACACCCTTGTAGATTACACAGTTGGCCTAGATGATGCGTTCATACAAGAGACCAAGAAGAAGTATGAAGACTCCGTGCCCAAAGCAAGGAACCATGAAGATTCTTGATCTCCGATGTTGAACATTTTGATGCATCCTTTTATGCATCTTGTAAATATTTCCTGACATCTTATATGTCTTTTTGTAAATTGTAATTACACCAAGTTCGAAGATGTAATCTTTTGAAAACAAATTACACTTTGACTTTGGTCAAAATTAGGTGGGATCTCCTAAAATCGCTCACCTAACTTTTCTTAATTTCCTTAATTAGTTTCCTAATTTTGCTCATCCCTCTTTCTATATAATGTGAGGGATTTTCATTGTAAATTTATCTTTTAGTATTTTGCAACGAAGTGCTGCCCTTTTTGAAGCAAAATTGTGAAACTTTGTGTTCATGCTTTTGTAAATGGAATTTGATCAATAAAGAAGAGGATTGCAAACCAAACTTTGCGTTGGATTCGATACTTTTATGAATTGATCTCATTTGGTAGTAATTAGGTGTTGAAATCTGAAGGACTCTAAGTGATTTATGTAAACTTTGTGTTGCATCTATTATTTAGATTTGCATTTGTGTTTTTGTTTATCTTTTGGTTGAATGATCTACAAGACTTTGTGCTTGTAATTGTTCATGCTCTTGGATACTTTGGTTGAATGATCTACAAGACTTTGTGCTTGTAATCATTCATGCTCTTTGATAATTTGGTTGGATGATCTACAAGACTTTGTGCTTGTAATTGTTCATATTGTTCGAGGAATTGTTGCATCTAAGAAGACTTTGTGCTTCTAACGTGACAAACGGTACACTCTTCATAGATCCACCATTGAAAAAGCTACGGAACGACTTTGTGCCTTCGTGAGCTTTCCATTTTACTTTATTTGTTTATTGTTAATCACTTCTGGTATCTCTACGCTTTGCTTTGACAAGATAGAGGTATTGGTATTACTGCTAGTTGATCGTTTCAAGTTGTTAAGAATTGTGAACTTCCAACAGTGAAGCATTGAAAACATCTTCTCTAAAAAAAGAGAGAAGGATGAATGTAACACACCCCCCCACTTCGTAAGTTTTGTGTACATTTTGTAATTACTTGTTTGTTTTACTATCACTTCTATCAGCAGTAAGAAGGGCGCCTCCCCTTTCCGAGAGGAGAGATTTACATCTCACATAGCTGTGGCTGAAGTCCAAGTTGTGTAATCTATCGAAAAGCTGATTACATAATTTTCACCCAACAATTTTTTGGCGACTCCATTGGGGACACGATACGCATTCTAAAGCCTCATGCTTTCATTTGAAGTATACCTATGTCATTTTTTATTGTAATTTATTTTCTTGTAAGTTTTTCAAGATTTCACCAAGGACATGTAAATGGCTGCTCAAGGTCCTTGGGGAAATGCTTTTGGTCCGTTGAGCCTAGTTTTACCCCTACATGCTCTTCTTGAAGGCTCATGGAAGAACTTTCCCAAGTTTTTTGGTGATGGAGAACAACATCCTGACGAGCACGTTGCTGCTTTCTACATCGCTTGTGAAGTTCATGGTGTTGAATACGAAGATGTATCTGTAAGACTGTTTGTGGAGACTCTCCAAGGCGTTGCTGCAGATTGGTTTTATCATTTTGCGCCAAGTACCATCACAAATTGGGCAACTCTCATAGCCAAGTTTGAAGGAAGGTTCAAGCCTCCTAAAGACGCTCATGCTTTGTTGGCTCAACTCACCCAGTTGAAGAAAGAATCTCACATGCCCATGCACAAGTTCATTGCTCACTTCAACAAGTTGACACGAAGAATTCCAACTGTTGCTCAACCTACAGCTGAGAATTTGAAATGTTTCTTTGTAAATGCTCAAGTGCCTAAGGTTGGTTTCCTATTGAGAAGAGCACCCGCAGCTACTCTTGCAATAATACAGACCTTGGTGACAAAAATTGAAGATGATCTCATTCTTGATGGGAAAATAAAAATTGAATCAAATGAATCCGAAGAAACCCCTTCTTTGGAGTTATTTTCTTCCATCACGAGGACGGATCCTATGGTGCAAAGGTTGGTAAATGAGCTACTTGTCCTCAAAAAGTAGCTAGCTCATAATTTTTCTGTTGGGAATCAACACAAGTTATCTTCACCTCCGAAGAGGCTTGCTGTTGAGGTACCATTTGTAAAAGCAGTACCGAAGCATCCTGACACCGATCCAAGTGATCTCGCTATTCTCTTCCAGGAAAAGGAAGCATATATAGCTAGCGACTCCCATTTTTGGTTTATGCAGTCTCAGAAAGCCATTGATGAAAAGCAAGACGATGAAAGTCATTTTGCTGAAATTCAAGTAAATGAAGAATATCTTGTCTTGAGATCTCAAAAAATGGACATGCACAAAGGTCTTAGTCAATTTGAAAAGAATGCATATGTGTTTCGAGATCATGAACTTGAACACATGTTGCATAAAAGAACTTCCCCAAGGCATGATGAGGACCTTCTTATAAAATATTTAGATTTTGCCAAGTTTGAAGATGGTGAACATCATATTGAGGTATGTAGTGCAGTCATATCTTCATTTGAATCACATGAAGGAGATCATTCTGAGCAGCATGAGGTTACCATGGTTGATGAATCAGTTGTTCAAGTAGCAACTGGTAAGAAGCATTCAATTTTTGATCGATCAAGGGAATGTCCCAAAAGACATCTTGCTTGGGTGGAGGCTGATGGGAAGACAGAGGTTTTAGTTGCACCTGAGTGTGAAGATAAACTTGAGGATGTAGCTAAAAATGTATTTGTAGAGGTAGCTGAACCTATTCATCTCTTTCCAGAAGCAATGCCTCAATTTCATCTACATGTAGCTGCTAATGATCATGGAAGGCCTTGCAAGCTGTTGAAGAAAGGCAGCTATTTTGTTGAACCTGTGAATGGTTTCATTTGAGAAGATTTCATTGATGGCTAGTTTTAATTAGGTAGGTTTTTCCCTTTTCAATAAGTGCATTTGCATAAGTTTGCATCTTGTTTTCGTAAATTTGTTTTTCATCGTTGTCACCTAACTCCAAGCCTAATGGATAAAGGCACTTGAATTCTAGAGTTCTTCTCCCTTCATTCGTTTCAAAGAACGGTTGAAGGAAGATCCCCAACAGGAGCCTGCTGTTATCATGGAATCTAGTAGCGCTCGATTCATGGATAACCCCCTACGAAACTTGTCTGTTTCCTAGGTTCGTGAAGTTCAAGCACGCAAAACGAGGTGATTTTCAAGCCACCTCGAAATAAATTCCAAAGCCTCAAAAAGTCAGTTTGAGGATCCCCCTATGTTCGCCTCGTGAAGACCTTCGAAACGAGCTCCTTCGCGAAGTCTCATTGATCATACTTAGTTAAATTGTGAAAGATGCAGTTGTGCCAAAAAAGTGCGCTCTAACTCATCCAATTTTTTGGCTAAGTGTTGAAAGTGCAGTGGCGCCAAAAATCAACGACCTTGCATAAAAAGTGATTTTCCAAAAATGTGTAGAAGCGCTAAAAAAGTGCGCTCTTACACATTGTTGCCAAACTTAGCCAATTTTTGGCTAAGTGTTGAAAGTGCAGTGGCGCCAAAAATCAGCGACCCTGCATAAAAAGTGATTTTCCAAAAATGTGTAGAAGTGCTAAAAAAGTGCGCTCTTACACATTGTTGCCAGACTTAGCCAATTTTTGGCTAAGTGTTGAAAGTGCAGGGGTGCCAAAAATCAGCGACCCTGCATAAAAAGTGAATTCTCCAAAATGTAAGAGCACTGAAAAAGTGCGCTCTTACATTTTTTTTCCAAACTTAGTCATTTTTTGTGCAATGGTGCTGAATTTTAGCACCTTTGCACTTTTTCCAGACTTAGTCATTTTTTGTGCAATGGTGATGAATTTTAGCACCTTTACACTTTTCTTCTAGACTTAGCCAATTTTTTACTATGGCATTATTTTTCTCACCTTTGCACTTTTTCCAGACTTAGTCATTTTTTGTGCAATGGTGCTGAATTTTAGCACCTTTACACTTTTCTTCCAGACTTAGTCATTTTTTGTGCAATGGTGCTGAATTTTAACACTTTTACACTTTTGGCAGTTTTTAACCTAGTCTCTTCAAAATTGCTCTATTTCCATTCCGGACCCCATTTCTTCGCTCCCGCATCATTTTTCGTGCCTAGTTGCTTGTTTCATGCTTGCTCAACATCGTTTCTTGCTTCACGCTTCCCAATGCTACTTTTTCTGCTAACGTCTATTGATTCACCATCCTTGCAGTTTCTCTCCAGATTTCATCAAGTGATCCTAAAGGTGACATCTTCTGATCTAGTGAACTATCCCAGATCTACAAAGAAGCCATTATGCAACAAGTTGAGGATGATAGTTTTTCCCAGAGCCTCAATACATATCATTTGCAATATACGGCTAACACTTGATAATCTCAAGATGCATCTTCGCGGGTGCAAGAAAATCCATTCATTTGCCAGAAGGCCGATCACAAGAGCTCACACCCTTGTAGATTACATAGTCAGTCTAGATGATGCGTTCATACAAGAGACCAAGAAGAAGTATGAAGATTCCGTGCCCAAAGCAAGGAACCATGAAGATTCTTGATCTCCAATGTTGAACATTTTGATGCATCCTTTTATGCATCTTGTAAATATTTCCTGACATCTTATATGTCTTTTTGTAAATTGTAATTACACCAAGTTCGAAGATGTAATCTTTTGAAAACAAATTACACTTTGACTTTGGTCAAAGTTAGGTGGGATCTCCTAAAATCGCTCACCTAACTTTCCTTAATTTCCTCAATTAGTTTCCTAATTTTGCTCATCCCTTTTTATATATAATGTGAAGGATTTTCATTGTAAATTTATCTTTTAGTATTTTGCAACGAAGTGCTGCCCTTTTTGAAGCAAAATTGTGAAACTTTGTGTTCATGCTTTTGTGAATGGAATTTGATCAATAAAGAAGAGTATTGCAAACCAAACTTTGCATTGGATTCGATACTTTTATGAATTGATCTCATTTGGTGGTAATTAGGTGATGAAATCTGAAGGACTCTAAGTGATTTATGTAAACTTTGTGTTGCATCTATTATTTAGATTTGCATTTGTGTTTTTGTTTATCTTTCGGTTGAATGATCTACAAGACTTTTTGCTTGTAATTGTTCATGCTCTTGGATACTTTGGTTGAATGATCTACAAGACTTTGTGCTTGTAATCGTTCATGCTCTTTGATAATTTGGTTGGATGATCTAAGAGACTTTGCGCTTGTAATTGTTCATACTGTTCGAGGAATTGTTGTGTCTAAGAAGACTTTGTGCTTCTAACGTGACAAACGGTACACTCTTCATAGATCCGCCATTGAAAAAGCTACGAAACAACTTTGTGCCTTCGTGAGCTTTCCATTTTACTTTATTTGTTTATTGTTAATCACTTCCGGTATCTCTATGCTTTGCTTTGACAAGATAGAGTTATTGGTATTACTGCTAGTTGATCATTTCAAGTTGTTAAGAATTGTGAACTTCCAACAGTGAGGCATTGAAAACATCTTCTCTAAAAAAAGAGAGAAGGATGAATGTAACACACCCCCCCACTTCGTAAGTTTTGTGTACATTTTGTAATTACTTGTTTGTTTTACTATCGCTTCTATCAGCAGTAAGAAGGGCACCTCCCCTTTCCAAGAGGAGAGATTTACATCTCACATAGCTGTGGCTGAAGTCCAAGTTGTGTAATCTATCGAAAAGCTGATTACATAATTTTCACCCAACACCAATATTTTCCATATTTTTTCTGTTATATTCTTTCCAATATGCATTGTATCAAACAAATGCACAATTTGTAGCTGTTCATAGTAGGGTGACCTACTAAATTGTCTGGGATAACTTTTCAGTCCATATGGAAGCTAGCCATTAATGCCTTGACGACCTTCATGAAGCATATAAGTTAAACAAATTAACAACAACAATCATTGTCAATTACAACATGAGTAAACACAACACAATATTAAAATATAAATTCAAAACATATCATATATGATAGATAAACAATTTGATCTTATGTATAACCTTGATGATTAATTCTATAATATTCCAACTTCCATAGGCGAGGTGACATTCTTTGTGGTTTTGATGTAGTCTCCTCTTTCCCATTGAAAATATGTTTTTTAGTAGTTCGATACTTATGATTTCTATGAAGGAAGTGCCTATACTCATCAAACACCTGCTTTCCTAAACTTGTTGAACAACGAAATTTCATCTTTGGACCACAAATTGGACATGCAAATTTTCCCTTTGTTTGAAGACCTGCAAGATGATATATAATTGGATTAAAAATGTCAATTTTTATAATTATATATAATGAATAGATTATTTTAAAAATATTCATGATATCTACTTCATCAAATTAAATATTGTTAAAGTGTAGTCGAACGTTATAACATACCACAAAAATGTGTTAGCCCTGGGCATCATGAATTGTCCATACAAGCATTGCATGAAATTGAAATTGTCTTTGTCCTATTGGTCTAGAGACGTCATACATAGTGACGCCATTCCATAACTTTAGTAACTTGTCGATAAGAGGCTCGATATATACATTCATATCTTTAACTTGGTACTTACCTAGTTGAATGAACATAAACATTACATAATTATTATAACCATTTTACTGCAATATATATAAATTAATGTACATGACTATTGAATGAAAAAATATAAGTCATTATGCAACAAATAAGACAAATGAGATGCTACTACGTTAAAGAAAATTGATGTAAACAAATACCTGGAACAATCATTGACAACATTATGTGCTCCCTCTTTATTAACATCCATGGAGGAATGTTATTGTTGATAACAAAAATAGGCCACACTGAGTAAATAGATCTCAACTCTCCAAATAGATTGACCCGTCCACTCCCAATGAAAGCCTGAGATTACAAGGTTCTTTAAAGTGTGACCATTTTTCCTCCATGTCTCTAAATGCAGAACCATCTGTAGGCATTCAAAGAATGTCATCTCTACTTCTATTCTGTGCATGGTAATCCATCAATTGCGCTAAATTTTTGTACCTAAATAATCGTTGCATACGTGGAATAATGGGAATATAACGAAGAACCTTGCGAGACACCTTTTTTGTTAGTTGATTTGTTCAATATCTACTAATATGACATTTCGGGCATTCTATTGCAAATTTCTGTTGTTTATGATATATAATATGATCATTGAGACATACATATATTGCTTGATACTCCATTCCGATATCTTTCATAATGGCACATAAATCTCGATATGAGCGAGGTAAAATATTTGATGGTGGTAACAAAAATTCACCAATCAATCTACAACAAAAAATAATTTGTTCATATAAAGAATATTAATGGTACATATTTCATCCTTTATTTACTAGTGATGAACTAACAATTAAAATAGATGAAAAAAGATGACATATATGACATACCTTAACATCCGTGAGATTGCTATGTTTGATAAACCATTCATAACCTTCAAGTTCAACAACAACAATACATCAAGAGAAGAGTTGTTTCGGATCCTTCATAAAAAGGCTTGTATGCCTTCTCAAGTACAAGTAAATCATGAACATCATCAAACATCATGATCAGCTCTACCACTAAATGTGGCATGGATCAATGTATTCGTACCATCATTTTCAACTGTGTTTTTTGGCGCATGATCATCTTCTTCCATAGGATCATTAACTTCATCTTCGATATTCACAGCTCCATGTTCGTCTGCTTGCAAAACCACATTCTCCAGGCCATGATAATCCATATCATCTGCCCTAGGGTGCTCCACCTTTATAATAATGATAGACACAAATAAACCATGATCATGATCAAATGATTATTATATATATATATATATATATATATATATATAAAATGTTAAAACAATATAAACATTTACAAATTCAATCAATATAAACACATATAATGAACAAATTACCAATGGACGATAATCATGCCCCCTTCAACGTGACCATGTTGCCTACAATGTTTCTTAGTTGTTGTGATTAAAAGTTGTCTCATCATTAAGCCCTTGCAATTATTGCAAGGACAATAACATTTCCCATCACCCTTTTCTTTTCAATCTAGCCCACAATCTATCAAGTGTCTCTTCATTTTGTTCTGGACTAATATTATCTGACATGATTTTTTTCTTCCAAGCTTGACTATTTAGATCTTCAAAAGCTTATCAAACTCACACTCCAATAATTTTTATTCATATCTGAGGGTAACATAATCTAATAATTCCAATGTTTTCAAGTCTGAAATTAATGACCCAAAAAAACACTTTACAATGCTAATTCCAAAACTTATTAAATTTTGATTTTACTATGATTTCCAACCGTTAGACTCCTAAAATTAGAATATTGAACTTGATCACAAACTTCCTATAATGATGGAGGTAGCGAGCTAGTAAGAGCAAGTGGCCCATTCCTAAGGAGCAACAAGTAGGAATCATCATTGCTAATGTCAATCTGATTTATCCTTTTAGTTAAAGATGCAATGTGTCACTTCTTATGATGAGGTTTATCTAGGGCCCTCAACATTGAGGCCCACAATAAAAAATATGAAGCATTGGTAAGAGCATGCTTGGGGTACAAACCCTAGGCCTCATTAGAAACATAAACAATAACTATAGCCGGATTAGTGAGGTTGCAATACGAGAAGATTGAGACATTGTAGGTAATAAAAAATCTTGCAATCTAAAGATTGTAGCCAATAACAAGCACACTATGTAGCTTAGTGACATTTGTAAATGCAATCTCACGGTAAGAAGAATGGCAGTCACTTGAGGATGTGACAATCAAAGCGAGGCTAAGCGTTGACAAGATAATAAAGCTCAAACCTTGCATAGTAAAGTGGAGATTTTAACAGTGAGTTTCCTTACCCCCTTGCTAACCTTAAGGGTTTTCAAATGCTTTTGGTAGTGTTAGACAAGGCAAATGCAATCAGGGAATGACTATCCAAATGAAGTAGCAGTGGTAATCATAGGTTCGATGTTTCTTCTTAGCCATTAATATATAATGGAGGTAGTGGATTCCATGTTTGAAAGGTGTTTGAGACTCACCAAAGATGGGAAATTAGTGAATAATACCTTGTGGGCTGTGAAGTAGTGTCAATAAGGTTGAAGGATCTTAAGAACTACAATACCATGAAACAATGAGTCCCCTGTAGTAAGTAGGCAGTCTATAGGGCATAGTTTGATTTTATAGAAGGATGCTCATGAAAAGAATCTTCAAGTGATAGTGAGTGAGCTGTTTGAGATTGCAGTTGAGGGTGCAATACCCAGTCTTAAAGGAAGTTAGGAAAGCAGTAAATGTGTAAGAAAATCGAATCCTACACTGTTGGCATAACAACTAACACCTCTGAAGTAGAAGTTGTTATGAACAGCCTATGTACACTACGCAATGAGTGCTCTTCAAATTATGGAGGGGAATCTCCCTCGTTGTGCTTTGACAAATATACTTGCAAAGGAAAATAAGCTAAAACTATGTCTTGTCTTTTTGTTTCAGCTGCTAGAGGCACAAGGCTTTCTTGAAAGAACTTATACATTGCAGCTGAGTTTTCTCTGGTTTTGCAAATCAACTAACTACAACTTATATCTATCCAATCTCCTCAGGAAAACAGAGCAAGAGGAAACAGAGCAAGGTTTGACTATCGGACGATAAGCATGTTTAGACTCTCTACTTGAAGGCAAGGTGGTACAACTATCATCTCAATCTAAACAAGCTTATTGGGCACAACAAATTTAAGACTTTACCAAGACAATTTTATGGAACCCTATGTGGCATAACACTCGATCGAAACAACAAAGTCTTCACAAAACAGCCTTTATCTTTATAATCTCACGAAACCCTATGTGGCATAACCTTCGATTATATTGATAAAGATTCACAAAACTCGTTATGTGCAACTTCGGGAAACCCTATGTGGCATAACGATCGATCACAGTGGTAAATTAACACAAAACAGCCTTATCACCTCAATCTCTTGGAACCCTATGTAGCATAACAATTGATTTCAATGATCAAGATGTTCAAACAGATATATCTATACTATGGAAAAGAATTCAACATTACAATCTGCTTCGAAACCCTATGTGGCATAACAATCAATTGCAATAGTGAACCCATGAACAAATACCAAAAGAGCAATATTGAGGCAAGGTAGGCTGTATATATTTCTCTCTCGAGAGCAAAGTTATTTACAAATGAGCCAAAACATTTATATACATCAAGGTGTAGGGAACCTAAAATCACCTTGAGTCATCTGATTCTTCTGATGATGCATGCAATGTCATCAAACCCCTAATTAAGTAAACTATAAGTTAGCGGGAAACTACCGGTTGTGAAACGTAATCTAAAAATGGACAATTGTGCGAGCATGCACGTCCTTATTGAAAGCAAGTTAATTGGAAGACTAACATCAGTTAACGAAAAACCCTAAATAAAACTCCAAGTGTAAAAGGCGACTCTCAGAATAGATATGCATGTGATGACAACTTCGAGTTAACTGTAAACGTAACACCCAATTCAACTCGTGTGTGTAATGTCTATCTTGAGAGGTGGGAACTGAAGTTTACTATGTGTGATCTCGAGCAATCAATCCCTCAATGAGATTGTTAACTGTATCACCATCTGGAGCTATGAGACTCTGATGAAGGATACTATGTCGATGCAGCATATCCTCACCAGCTGTGACCTGAGACTAAAGTTCCCTTCTGCTCCTCATTGCTTCATCGAATGACGCTGACATGACTGTAAGCTGAGTAACCTTATAGCCAACTGTCTCCCCACTGAAAATGGTATGAATGAGTGCCTGAAGCTCTAACTGAACATCGGTAAGCTCCACGTAGGCACCACCCTCGATCTAATAACGACACGGTAAGTGAGATACTAGAGTCCTCACAAACTAGAGTGCACTAGTGACGTGCTCTCTACTCTCAGCCAACTCTGATGCCAAACTATCCTCTATCTTTGCTCTGAAAACCAACTGTGTTTTCAAAGAGTAGATAGCCTCTCTGTCTTCTGCATCTATGACTATGTCATAAGCCAAACTCAGGTGAGCAATCAAAATTTCATCCCTGGGTTTGTTAATAGCCATATCCCGTTCCTCATCCTGAAGACGGATACGGAGCTCTCGTGCATTGTACCATAACTGATATAACTCTATAAGCAAAGCACGACCTCTAGCAACAAAATCTTCCTCCCATTCCTCCAAACGCTTGCCATATGCAACTAAGTGATTGAGCTGACTTTGCTCTACTGGAGGCTCAAGCATCGGTGGGAGTGTGTTAATGGCTTCTGGTCTATGTACAAGGCTAGAAATGTATTGGTGAAGTTGTCTGATTTCAGCCTTGAGGGCTGCCTTATCTTCTCCATCTTTTAGCATTCTATCCCTGGCACTGTCTGTAGCAACTTGTAGAAGATCAACCTGTGTCTGGCGTGTGCTGTGACCAAGGTTGACTATGATAACTTCAAAATCCTGAGATTCTAATCCAGCCAAGTTCTTCCCCTATGGAGGTACGGCGGTCTCAATAACAATCTCCATGTTAGTGTTTCTCTCTACATGAACCATGTTTTTGACTCTCTTATCTGGCGCATCCTGGTAAATGTCATCAAAATCAGAATGATTAAGAACATAGGATGGCTGCCTCCTCTTCCTTCCTAGCTGATCTTCGATCTAAGATTGGTCTTGGCTAATGCTACTAGAAGGGTCTGCACTAGCAACAGGAGGTACTGATGAGAGTGAGTGTGTAGAAGACCCACTGCGAGGTGGAGAGTCTAGGTCCAATTCAATGTGAATTGGGACTGGTGACGGCTCTGAAACTATTATAGGAACTTGAGGCTGAACCTCAGGTACTGGCGGGCTCTGAGCTGATCTCTGAATTGGCTCTGTGAGCAGCTGTCTGTCAAGCTCTATGTGTGAAACAGTGGCAAGCGCCTTGCCCTTTGAATTATTTGGCGCTTGTACTTTCTTGGGAGGGTTACTCCTCTTTTTCTTGTTAGGTTTTGACGAGGAAGGTAGTGAAGGATTCACCACTACTGGCGGCTCTGCTCTAGGAATACTAACCCTCCTTGTCTTCTTGCTGTCGAGGAAAAGTATAATATTTTGGATAACTCTACTTGACCTCTCCTTGACTATTGCATATTCTTTGGCATACCAATCTACTGCTGGCAACGGTTGTGTATCGGCCTGCTCTCTGAAAAGCTGAGGAAGAACCTCTCCCTCATCATCTGATAAACCTCCCACATCTTCTGACAAGAAAACAGAAATCTGTGAGAGAGAGAAGCGGCCATAACTGCATCTGCGAACCTCGAAGTCATCTGCGCAATTTGCCCAGTAATCCTCCATAAAAGGCTCGTGATATGTGCCTCCAGCGAGGCGTACTGTATAATGACCTGAAAGGTCATAGGCACGTGCTTCGACAAGATACTTAAGATGATATTTCTCAAACTCTTGTCCCGCGATCTTGGCATCAATTGCCGACTTGCACCAATACATTCCAAACTGAAAAGGAAAGTTAAGTGATGGTCTGTGCCTGCGGCATAGAAGACGATGAACATCATGCATCTGTCTAAGGAATTCCTGAAAAACTATCTTATCCGAAGGATAACGTGGAAGCATAGCTGGATTTCCTGTGAAGCCGTACACTCGGATGTAGGTGTATGTTGGGAACTGAATAAACCAATCTGCCCATCCATCCATCGCTGCCCTAGCAACTGCCAAGATACGAACATGCAATTCGGTCCAAGTTTCCTCACTGTATAGGTCAAGAAAGCCGTGAACACGCTTGAAATGACGCCTCTGACCGTGAACTCAAGCGATCATAATAATACTAATAAACTTTCTGAACAGTGAGAATGCCCACGATGTTAAGTCCTCGGAACTGACCCTGATAAGCGATCAAGTACACGAGATATGAACACATGTGAAACTCGTGAGCAACCATGAAATCGGTAATCTGCCTGTGGAGAATGTCGCTGATGAAGGATGCCCAGTCATAATGCTCCTGCCTAGAAATGATGCGACCAATAATGTAATACATCCAAGGCTGGAAAACATTTGTGTGTGCTTGACCTGAGACACGATTCAAGAGTGTGATTAGAATCGCGTACTCATCCTTGTATTCACCACGACCCACATTGTTTGGAAATCTGTTCTTTGCTTGTTTTAACCATCTTTCTGCCATCTTCTTCTGACATTTGTCCACATCAGTATCAAATGCTTGCTCACACTGCTCCATAGAAATCACCAAACTGTTCTGGTGCTGAGGAATGCTAAAACTCCTTTCGATGTCTAGAGGCTTGAGACTGCAAATGACCCGTTCGTCAACTGACGCTATCTCACGAGTAGTCGGATTGTAATGCTTAATACAAGTCATTACAAACTCAACACAGTGAATGGAGATAGGTATGGAAGCGGCCTCTAGTAAGCCAGACTGCTCAATATTCTGAATGATTGAACTTCTGATCTTAACTGGGTCTAGCACTGCTTCTGGCAACACTTTGTGAAGGTCTGTCTCAACCAACCTGAGAAAATCATGGGTAAGGACGGTTTTGGTCCTGCATTCGAGCTGAGTGAACTGCATTCTGAAAAACTTGCCTGTTGATAGTGAACTCGACTATATTCTGACAAGATTTCTAGAATCTAAAAATAGCCTGCGAGAGTTAAAAATAGCCTTTCGAAGAATTATTTTCAGCGAAAAATCCGAGATATGGGTTTTGTCCAGAAGAAGATTCTAAGACAACCCAGAATGTCAAATTTGCAAAAATTTGACTTCTATTCGATCGTACAGATATTTTTCACTTGAGAAAATCAGCAATTCGAGAATGGATGTTCTGAAGCTAAAAATTCATGAAAAATCAAACGCACAAATTTAACTCGATGAAATTATATGGAAATGATCCAGATACTGAGACTTGTAGAATTCGCCAATTACAGGAACATGCAATATGTATTTTGTGAGAAATCTGAGATTTAAAGGATGCAAAAGACGTTTTTATGATGTCTTCTTCTGTGAAAATCTCCCAAGGTTTCTTTGAATAACTGATAATTGTGAACTTTATCCTACAAAAAGATATGTTAGGAAAAATCGCCTCTGTGAATTGATGAAGATTTTGCCTCTGAACTGGAAAAATTTTCCTTGGAATTGAACTTCTTGAAATTTGTGCCTTTGAATAAATGAAATTCGAATTTCCTCTGAAGAAAAATACGAATTTGTATGAATTTTGAATTTGAGGATTCGCCTTTTGAAATATTAAAATCCGCCTTTGAATCTTTGAAGGATTGTGAATTTTATTGATAATTGAATACGCCTTTGAGAATTTGGAAAACGCCTTTGAGAATCAAGGAATTGCAAATTGCTTTGGAAGTGCGCCCTTCTCTTATGAAGAAATACGAATTTATTCTTAAATTTGCTTTGAATTTAATAAACTTCGATCTCTTTTGGAAGAAATGAATTTGCCTTTAGAAAATACGAATTTCATTCAAGATTAATTTTGCTCTTGAGAAATACGAATTCTCTTTGAAGTTTGTGAACAACAATGAAGATTGCGCCTCATATAAATAATAAGAAATTCGCACTGAATTGTGACTACAAGAATTCATAAACCCTAACCAAAATAGAAATCCTCTGATTGGTTGCCTTTGAGTTCAACTACCACTGACTGGAAGTTGAAATAATAAAATATTAATAAAATATTTATTATTATGAAATTAGGCGCCAAAAATAGAAAATCACCATCTCTAAACAAGCATATTTTGAACTTCAGTTGACAAACTGGTTGAAGCTTTGAGATTCATCGTTTGACTTTACTGATTCTGAAAAGTCATCTCTTGAGCACATAGGCGTCCATTTGCTCAAGATACTTAATTTTTTACTAAATCCCTATTTTATAGCTGACAACATGGTCACGACTGGCCAACTTCGACACTGATTTTCGGATGACCGGGTGATGCTGAGACTGTTCTGAAGAATCCATCGGAAAGCCTACTGAAGAAGGAAGAAATGTCTGTTGGGAGACACAACTGCAAAATCCATCGTTTAACCCCTTGAAAAATTAGGCGCACCTGATTAAATTGCTTTACGGGTTCCAGACTTAGCCATTTCCCTAAACTGCCATCTGACACTTCAAGCGAGTAGCGTTGAGCGGTGAACCACCTTTAACATGAGGCGAAGCTCCTTTGCATGGCCCGGAATATTGCATCCAACGGTATGCCACGGCGGCTGAAAGCTATGTTAAGGGCCTCAAAAGTAAAAGCGCCCCTGGCTCATGGTTGCACTTTTGTCATTTTACGAAAGTCAAACTTCCATCCAAATACCCTACTTTGACGCCTGACATCTGGAACTGGGATGACCCGATTCAGGCACTATCTGTTTTAACGGACAGCCAGAAGGGCCTACAAGAGAAGTCTCTGGAGGTAACAAGGCAAGAAAACTGCTTCTAAGACCTCAAAAACTCCAGTGCGTATTTTATTTTAGATTACCGCTCCCAGACTTAGCCATTTTCTAGACGTCTTCACTTTGCAATATTACACTAAAGACCTCGCATGCACGAGCGGCTGCCAAATCCCGAAGGCCGACAGCTGTGCTCGTTGGAAAGATAAAATGATAACGCTCAATAGTCGTGAAGACTTCGAACGCGAACGGGCTCATCTGACAGGCCTAAAGGCTAGGCGCCTCTGGACTATGAAAATACACTGGAAACCATTTGTTGGTCCACCCGTAAAATTACGTGTTTGGTAGAATATCTGCCACGACCACCTGAAACGTCGGATCAACAAGCTGAATGGTGCATTGCGGAGCTGGACTAGAGTATTACTGATGTCGTGAAGACTCTGTCTGCAAATTTTTCCATCTGAAGGGTCCTTTAAACCAGCGCCCCTGGCCTGTACTTGCACTGGGAACAAACGGAGAAGCTCAGAAACGTGAAAACTCCATTTTAAGCTGATCTTTGGATGACTGCTGCCTGAACTCTGAGAGTCGGATGACTATGCTTGATATCTCGTCGGATAAGCAGACTATTTGTAAACAAATTGATTGCATCTGGCATCGAAACTGTCAAGATTAACCCCCTCCTTGAGATGGGCGCCCTCAGGCTAGAGGCGCGCTTTTGCCTGAAAAAGACAAATTTCTCGCATCTGGAACTTTAGTAATTTCAACTTCTGTCGCTGTTTGCCGGAGCTGTGGGTCTCGGAACGCCTCGCTGGATAGCTCGACGGATAGCCAGACTGATTCTGAAGAGATTGACTGGATGCTTGAACATTTTAACCAGAATCTTGACCTTCAACAAACTGGGCGCCCCTGGGCTATACTTGCGCTTTTGGGCTTTTCCTCTGAGGAATCTTCATGATTTGATCATTGAAAACTCTGTTTCGATCATTGAAATGACCGTCTGCAATATGGAATGTCGTCGTGAGATGCTCCTCCATCGCGAAGATCTTCATTTTGAGTCTCTGCTTCGGTTCTGACCAATAAAACTAACTTTGATTGACAAAATATTGACAAAAACTCCATGCTTGATATTGCCCAAAACTGTGTTCTACAACATTTTAGCAAGATTTAGACTTTAAAATGCAAAATGCCTTGATGAAGCAAAAAATTTGGTTTGGGTACAACATACACAACAAACAATTCACAATGTTATCTTCCATAATGCCTTGAGTTTGAAGACAAAAATCTCATTGTATCTTCATGATAAAAGTGGTGACCTTAATGGTCAATCACTGGCAACCATGATTTTAAAACATGCTATTGTGTTTATGGAGGCAACATTTTAAGCAAGGCAATGAGTGGTGGTTTGGAACAATGGCAGGTATGAAGGACTTGCTTTATATGCATACTATGCAGTCTAGCTTAAGACAACATTCTTAAAAGAGATTGAAGGTGGATTATGGAACTCAAGGGTTACCATGAAAAGGATTAAAGCAAAGATTGAGATCTATTTAAAAGCCACGGTCATGAAGATATTAAAGATGTTACATGCAAAAACCTAGTAGCTGGAGTAATGAATATAGTGCAAGAGGATAGTGTGCTGGGGCAGATTTAGGAGATCTCCACGTTATCTAATTATAGGGAAATACATCATTTATTTATTTATTTAATTAAAAGAAATCATTATAAACCCTATATAGGATACATTGATACTTGAAAATCCTCTGAAGGAATTTGAGATTATGCAAATATATGTCAAGTAACATTCATAAGGTTTAGAAAATCTTGATCACTCTTTAGAATAGCCCATTAAACATGGGTTGTGCTTGAATGCACTACATAATTGATATAACACAACCACTCTGCATATCAACGGAGTTATGGGCTCTTTATTGCAACAAGGGTAATCACTCCGATCATCAACTATAATTACATCCTAACACATTAAACTTGAGACAACTTTGAATGCGCAATGATGATTGACACCTACATTATACAACCTGAATTAACTACATTATACTTAAGTGCCTCCATTTTCTATCACAACATAGCCACATTAAACTTGGGTCACACATGAATGCATCCTATATTTGTTATAGCACAACTATGCCACATGATAATACAATAGAGTTATGGATCACATAATTAAGTCACAAGAATCACGTTCCTCGGTTGTGATCTTATGGTGATTCCACACAACAAAAATCACGGACATGAAATTCTCAAAACCCTTAACCTCTAAAAATGAAATTTGATGAGATGTTGCTTTAAAATATGATTTTCAAACACGGAACTACAAATCTAACTTCTGGCCCAGATGCAAAAGATAATGACTACCCTCAACTTTGTGATATCTTCTTGATTTTTTTTATTTTTTCCCAAAAGAAAATCGTCCTTAGTTCTCCACAAACTGTCTCAAGTAGAGCAAAACACTGTCGGAATAAATCAGGCGTGAAACTCACGTTTCTTTATGTTGGCCACAATTTGATTTTTTTTTAATTTTTCATGTTTGTTAAAAATTCGACAAAAATAATAGCCGACATTTTGACGAACCCCAGGTTCGTTGAAATTTTGACAAACGTCGGGGATAAACTTTTAAAAAATTGGAAATTACACATCAAATTTTACAAGCACCCGACGAACATCGAATTTTACATATTTCGTCAGACAGTTTCGTCATATTTTTTAGTCAAATGTATTAGTGTCATGAAAGATTAAGGTCATTTCTCTTTGGTAGGTTGCACTTGCATTCTTTAACCCAAACAACATGACCACATAAAAAAAAGTACCCCATGGGGTAGTGAAGGTTGTCTTATACTAATATTTTAGGTTAATACAAATCTGATTATATCTCGAGAAGCCATCCATGAAGGACAATAAGGCATGACCTATAGTTGATTCTACAATCATATCAATATTAGGCAACAAAAACTCATCCTTAAGAGAAGCCTTATTAAGATCACAAAAATCAATGTCAATGTGAATACGACCATCAAGCTTGCTAACAACAATGATATTCAATATCCAAGGTGAATAGTCAATAAGACAGATAAAGCCTACTTTTAATAGCTTCTCTATCCCAATCTTAACCAACAACACGACATTAGGATTCAATTTTTAGATCTTTTGCTTAGCAGGCTTGGCATCGTGACCTAGGACGATATTGTGAACCACCACAGACTCATCAATATCAGGCATGTCCTCATATGACCAATCAAAGATATCAGGATAAGAATGTAACAATTCATAATGTTGTTTAGACTCTTCTGGAAAAAGGAATTTTCCAATCTTAATTACCTTTTCAAAAGATTTAGGATCCATGGAAACATCAATAGTATCCCCTTTAAGGAGAGAACTACAATCTTCAGGATGGGGAATAGGAACATCATCATCCACATTAGATAGAGGAGCCTCTTCGTCCACACTCAAAATAGATTCTCCAAAGTACGCTTGTTTATGCAAGCAATACAGGAATCAACGTTTATGGTGAAAACAAAGTAGATGGGAGTAGAAACCTAAGAATTCTTCAAGTTCTTCCTTTGAAGAGAAAACATCTAGGGGAGCTTCATTAGGTTCTACTTTACTCTCAATCAGTTTAGGATGAACTAGGGAAAGAGGCTTAGCAGAGATAATGTTAACTCTCCACCATGGTTTTTGCATAGACTGTTTGAGAGAACAACCTAGCCCCAAGTTGTGCTTACATGGCCTAACTTGGATAGGGACTTGAATTCCTTGTTCAATATGCCCACAACCTTTATGGTTATAACCATATTTGGAGACTAGTTCATAACCAGGGCCATAACATGTTTGCAAAGCTTGAGAAGAAGGCAGATCCATATAGAGAGTGTCATTCCATCAATGGGTGTCAAATGTATCCACGGGATTGAACAATCATCCTTCTTGACAAGGCTGCAAACATTCACTTCCTCAACAAAAGCATGAATATCTTCGTCAACAAGAGTACAATCATTTTCCTTGATAGGATCCCAATTGTCCTTCTCAACAGGAAGACAATCAACCTTCTTAATAGAGGTGTATGAGACTATTGGGAGGTCAAGTTGGATAGGGTCAAATTATATTCTCTAATGAATAAATAGAGAAATCCAAGGACCCCCAATCATCACCAAGACACACATTCGATTTAGAAAAGAAAGTGGAAGGGAAGGACTTACGATTATTCACTTCAAGCTGTTCTTCAGGGACATTTTCCATAGGGGAAGCCTTTAAGGGAGGCACCACTGAAGAGGATGCTAATGCATCAAAATATAACGATGGAATGCAATTCTTAAGACTGGAAACAATTGAGGCCCGACCAACAACTTCCAACTCACAAAGATGTACAACCTTGAGGTCAACCCTGATTGTAATAACTTTGTTATATTAGAAACAAATTTTATGTAACGATGTAAGGTAGAGGTTATAGCCACCAAAGCGTGAATCCAAGATCTTCCCAAGAGAATATTGTAAGGTAAGGGACCGAGCATTACATAAACCAGAGTGGGTACGATAATGGGTCCTAGCCTCAAAGGTAAGATTATTGTACCTAAGGCTTGATGACCAACATTATCAAATCCACAATTGTATAGAGAAGAAGTAGCTAAAGAAGAAGAATCAATCTTGATCTTAGGTAATTAATCTATGCCACATATGTTGAGAGTCAAACTGGTGTCAACAAGAGAACATCTAATACCAATGCTATTAATGTCAACTATAATCATCAAAGGGTCTGCTTGCTTTTGCACATCTAGGGGTGGGAATTTTTGCAAATATAATGTAATATTCGACGAATTTACATGAATATAAGCCATCAATGCATTAAAATCCACCAATCGAGTAGAAGTAAGCAAGAGGATCTTTTGCAAGACTTCCTGGAGCATACCTTGATAAACCATAGTAGATTGAAGCAAATCCCATAGTGAAATCTTGGCTAGAGTAACACAAAATTGTTCAAAAAGATCATAATCACTAGGTGCTTTAGTTGTGGGTTTAGGCGTTGAAGGAAGACTTGGTTGTGAAGGCAATAAAAAAGTAGGAATTGAAGTAGGTTGAGAAGTAGATTGATTCAAATTTTGCTGATTTCTTCTAGTATTATACATATGTCCTACGACACTATAAGAATCCATAGCTTTTAAAAATATCATGTAAAGGTTTGATGAGTCATTAGAGATTGGAACCCCATGAATAGAATGAATCCTTCTAGGAGAAGAACTAGCTAGGGTGAAGTAAACAACAAGTCTCTGAGGCCTTTAGGGGCCGTAAAGATAGTCACTACATTCATAGACTTCTTGACTTGCGAAGAGGAAGTAGACAGTTATGATGACATTTGTTCAGGAGATCTATAGATACGAGGAGATGCCTCTAAGAAATCATCTAGGGCATCCTCTAACATATTGAAATATTCCTTAGAAAAAGCATTATCATAAACACTAAAACATTACAAAAAAATATCTAAGATGGTTCACATCGGGTTCACCAAAAATGTAGAGAAGGGGGATTTGCTACTCACAACTCTCTTACTTACCAAGAGAGTAACAAGGAACATACTGCCCTAAACTACCTCATACTACCCAATGAGTTGAATAAGATGAAAGATATTGCAAGAAATAGATCGAAATCAAAGTTTTAGGAGTGCTAACAAAGAGACAACTTTTGGGACCAAAAGAGATCATTGAGATTTTTGAGACAGAAGGATAAGTTCTCAGCCAGAGGACAACAACATAGGAGTAGGACATTAGTGTGGCATGTTGAAATCTTAGAGGCACATGGCATCCTATATGGATAAAGAATTAAGCCTCCAAACAAAAATTCAAAGGATTTGCTAACTATTCCAGATCTAAGGTTTGTTTAAACTACTAATTTAACCGAGAATGGAAAATGTTGATAAATGACAGCAAAGGTGAAGAGCCAACTTACGAGTTGTCCTATGCTTCAAAATCTCCCAAAAATCTCCACATGATCAATTTGCACACAAGAAAAATGGGGAAAAATGTTGGGGCAATTTCGAGGCTCGCCACAATCAAACCCCCGTTTTGGTGTTCCCACCTCCATAAACCACAAGATAGATAAAGAAAATAAAAGACATAAAGTAAAGTAGACACAGAGTGATAAGAGCAAACCTTGTGTAAGGAGAATAACCCGTATCACGAGATAAAGACACAAAGTGATAAAAGCAAACCCTGCTCAAGGAGGAGAACCTGTATCACGAGATAACAACACAATAGATAATGTGCTAGCAAATAGACAATAATCAAGAGTGTTACCAATAGTTTGTGGCTCCCTCTTAGTTTGATGGAAATAATGTTCAGCACTTGCAAGAGAGCTTTGGCTATTGGAGAGACTTCAATTTGGTAGAGCTTCGTCATAGAAACAAGATAGAGAAGAGAAGAGCTAGAGAAGCAAGTTTGTTGTACCCAAAATAAATATTTGCTTCAATAAGGTATTTTGATTAAAATGGTCTAAATCATGTAGAATTGTTGTCAAAAGTCTATTTTAGGTCAAACAAAACATAGGATTTTTGTGGGTTTATGTCAAGGAAGATACTTGCAAATTTATTAAAATTTGAAAATTAGGGTTTTGCACCCATGTTTTTGGAAAACCCTTAAATTAGGACCTTTCTAGAATTAGTTGAAAATGATTTTGATAGGATAATTTGACTTCATGAACACATTGGTCAGGTCAAAATCACCAAAATGTATGTTTTACTCTAGTGGGTCTATTTTCATTTTTCAGGAAGAAAGATAGGACCTACGCAACCATTAATGGTAGAATGGCCAGTCCTAAGTGTCAAAATCTAGGCCTCAAAAGCTTCAACGAAGAATCCAAGGCGAAAGATGCTCGAAAAGATGCTCTGTGATGGAGGGGATTTTCAAAAGTGAAAAATGCTAAAAATTGAATGCTTTGTGATGGAGGGGATTTTCAAAAGTGAAAAATGCTAAAAATTGACTAAGTCTGAAGGATGCACGCCTTGCTACAAGGAGAGGCTACACAGTCCATGCCTTAGCCATTTTTCCAACACCCATACACGTAGCATGGTGAAGGTGATTGCTAGGATGCATGGGCTTGGGTCATCAATGACAATGCTCAAACTAGTCAAGCTACACGACAAACGCGAAGTGCGAAGAGATGAGCATTTTCAAAGAAAATGATGAAAC
>VDFB02101377.1:0-22863 GCA_007258455.2 Sequoia sempervirens | reverse complement strand
CAAAAGCCCGG
The DNA here is from genome assembly GCA_007258455.2 of Sequoia sempervirens. NCBI lineage: Eukaryota > Viridiplantae > Streptophyta > Pinopsida > Cupressales > Cupressaceae > Sequoia > Sequoia sempervirens. Next base: position 22,852 of record VDFB02101377.1, on the reverse strand, counting down.
ACTGGTAGTGAACGGTACCCCTCTTAGCGTTAAGGGGGCATCCCCAGGATAGGTACTCCCGCCGAAGACCCCGGACACGTGGCTGGGCAAACCGCTCGGACAGACCTACGTCACCTTCCGATAGGGACCCGCATCGGGACATCAAAATTGTTCAAATACTGCAAAGCTTGATGATCTATGTACAACACAAACTCCTTAGGCAAAAAGTAATGTCTCCACTTCTTCAAGGCTTGAATTATGGCATAGAATTCCTGATCATAAATTGAATATCTTCTTCTACCATCATTCAACTTCTCACTGAAATAAACTATAGGTCTTCCTTCTTGACTTAACACTGCTCCTATTGCATTTCCATTTGCATCACAATCAACTTGAAATACTTTGTCAAAATTCAATAATGCTAACATTGGTTTCTTTGTCACCTTTTGCTTCAGCAATTCAAAACTTCTTTGTGCTCCGGATGTCCACTTAAAGTCCTTATCTCCCCTCATTGTTTCTATCATGGGTGTACAAATGCTACTAAAGCTTCTGACAAACTTCCGGTAGAAACTAGCCAATTTTATGGAATGATCTTACTTATCCAATGTTCACCAGTGTAGGCCACTTAGCAATTGCACTAACCTTCAATCCTTCAGCAGAAATAACAAAACCCAAATATACCAATTTTGTCTTCATAAAGCTACACTTCTTGACATTAATCAACAACTTCTCTTCTCTCAACCTCTGCAATACTTGTCTGATGTGCCACAAATGTTCTTCTCTAGATTTACTAAAAATCAAAATATCATCCAAGTAAACAATGACAAACTTACCCAAGAATTTCTTCAATACCTCATTCATCAATCTCGTGAAAGTGCTTGGTTCATTGGTCAATCCAGAAGGCATTACTAACCACTCATACAATCCTTCATTAGTCTTAAATGCAGTCTTCCATTCATCTCCTTCTCTGATTTTGATCTAATGTTATCCACTCTTTAGGTCAATCTTGGTAAAATACTTTGCTCCACTCAAACAGTGCATAATGTCATCCATCCTTGGCAATGGGAATCTATGCTTGACAATGATCCTATTGATTGCTCTTGAATCTGTACACATTCTGCACTCTCCATCTTTATTTGGTGCAAGTACAACAGGTACCACACATGGGCTTAAACTTTCTCTGATCAATCCTTCAACAACTCTTGTATCTATCGGTTCAATTTTGCATTCTCTGTCGGTGTCATTCTATGTGTTGCCTTGTTTGGCAAAGTTGCTCTCGGTATTAGGTCGATGACCGATACTCCGGACCGGTGGTAAGCCATCTGGTACATTCTCTGATATGATGTCTTCATACTCTGTTAAAAGTTTTGCTACCTCTTCATTCTTTGTGGTAGGATTCTCTGCCTCTAGTTTACCACTCTTCTTTGGAATCAATGCAAAACACATATTCTCATGCCTCAATCCATCTAGAAATTTCCTTCCATCCACCAAACATAGTCTAGCAGTGCCACAAACTTCAGTCTTCTCCTCTTCCTCTAAAGGTATCAACTTAATTCTCTTGCCATTTGAAGTCACAATATAAGTATTCCTTCTTCTATCATGAATTGCTTTCCTATCATATTGCCATGGTCTCCCTAATAGTAAATGACATGCATCCATAGGCATAATATCACACAGTACTTCATCTTTATATGATCCTATATGAAATTTCACCAAACATTGCTCATTCACCAATATCTTATGCTCATCTTGAATCCATGCTATCCTATAGGGGTTTGGATGTTTCAATCTCTTCAAATTCAACTTGGTTACCATTTCTTTTGAAACTAGATTATCAGTGCTACCGCTATCTATGATAACTTTACATATCTTTCCTTTGGACTTACATCTGGTTCTGAACAGACTCTTCCTTTGCGGTGGTTCCTCAGTCACTTTTTCATGCATCAAAGCTCTCCTCATTACCAATGATTCGCCTTTCTTTGGTTTTCTAACTGAATTAGGGGATTCAACAGGTTCCTCATCCACATAGGCTGCTCTTCCGGTATGCTCAGTCTTCTTTTCGGTACTTCCTTGATGGCATTCAAATGCTCTATGTCCTTCACCTCCACACTTGAAACAGGTTCCTTTGAATGGTCTCTAGGATCTTCCCTTTCTTCTCTTCGAGTATCCATCACAGTAAGAGCACTATGACCTCCTCTATCATTATGGGTAGAAATTTCTACTTTCTCCCCTCTCAAGGCATGAATTAGTCCTTCTTCACTCCAGAGGGTTTCATCTTTGGTTCCGATAGGTCTCGAAGTTTGTGGATCCAGCACTCCCTTCCTCACCTTCAAATTCTGTGAGCCCAAATTTCTTCCTCCATCTTCTATTGTAACCGATATGTTTAATCGACGCCATCTTTATCAGCGGTTCTTCTTGAATGTTTGTTCTTTACCCATCAAGCAATTCTCACTTTACCTTTACTTTTGTTTACCTGGCGGCCGTTCTAATGATCATCTTGTAGAATTCTTCAATATATTCCTTCACAAATTTCTCTTTTTGCATCAAGTTCTGCAATCTTTTCAACAATTCCAGTTCATAATCAACAGGTATGAATTGATTCTTCAACGTTGTCACCATTCTATCCCATTTGATGATTTTCTCTTTTCCTCTCCTATTTCTATCCAATTGAACTTCTTTCCATCATAAAGCAACATGACCTTTCAACTTTGTTTTCGCAAATCTTACTCTTTCTGCATCTTCATTTTCTTCATATTCAAAGTATTCCTCCATTTCATTGATCCAATCAATCAACTTTTCAAGATTTAAATTTCCCACATAATTTTGAATTTCAACTCTAGGTTGCTTACCAATTTTAGAGATCGCTTTCAACATCTTCATTTGATTTGATTCCTCTTCTTCTTCACCTAGGGTTTCTGCAATTCAATTCACAACATGATCCGCTTCATCATCTCTTTCATCCTCATGTCTAGGGTTTAGGCCTCGCCTTCGGTCTTCTTCTACTACATCCAATCGGACTCGCATTTCACGCATCATTTCCAACATTTCATCCATTCTTCTAGTGACATTCGCCACAATAGGTGCTCTCCTCGGCGACATCTCTCCCCTCGAACTAGTGCAATTGCCTCAATTCGGCAATCTAGCTATAAGGCTTTCAACTGCCTTACAGTCGATGATTAGTTGAAAACACATGCAATCTACCTCAAGTCGACGATCTGTTCACCACAAGGAATGCTTTCAAGACTCGTAAAATCGCTTTGATACCGCTTGGTGCAGTCACGGATGGAGGCTTTAGAAAGAACAGTCCAAACCGTGCAACTTAGAGTCAACACAACAGAAATAACACAAGAAAGTATTTTGCAAATATTATCCTTTATTGAATTGGCAATCTTACATGCAACATATGCCTCATGGGCAAATAACCAAGGTTCACAGGCTTGTCGCAAGGGCATTCAACATTACAACTGGCCAAAGGCCTTATTATAGTCCCTCAATAGGGTAGATTAGAAATATTGAATTCTAAAATATCTCTAACTTAATGATTGACTTCCAATGAGTTACAAATGATTACAAATATGATTCCCCAGCTCCAACAAAGGTCCGCGTTGGCCACAAGGGCTTACAAAATCCAATGAATGATCACACATGAAGGTTGGCCTTAAAACATGAAAGATAATCCTTTGCGAAATGAAATGACTTGCAAATCTCCAAGATAGACCCCATTGGACCCAAAATGCTTGTGTGATGTCCCATTAAGCTTTGCATGATCTGGAATAGGTTTGCACTAAGAAATCTGGACCAAGTCGACCCAAATGCTCTGACTATGGATTACAGTGAAATTGTGAGAGCGATAAGTTTCTGAAAACAAATGCAAATGATCTGAAATCTGGATATGTTGTAGATGATCTTATGTAGATGCTACATCTTGCTTCGTGAATTGAGAAATGATAATGTGGTGAAATGCAGAATGAAATGCTGAAACTGCTACTGAATGAAATGCAAGAAAATAAATTTTTTTTTGGTTGATACAAGATTTCTTTACAACTTGGGATGCTCTTGCATCACTTTCAATCTTCTCTCTTTGATGGAAAAGCACTCTAAATCGTGCGATAGCTGTTGGGGAGGGTTTTCTTGCCTCGTAGAGCAAAAAAGAGGCGAGTTTTTATGTTTTTGGGTTGTTTTTTGATGCCACGGCCTTTTACACCTATGCAGGCGAGTTTTCGACTTGGACTTGTTGCGTTTCTGGCAAAAAATGCCAAAATATTGACGTGTTTTCTCTAGAAACTCGACGAGTCTGAGTGGTGAGTTAACATGGGGAAAACTCATCGGCCATTTGGCTCGATAAGTACTCGGCGATTCACCAAGTTTTTGATGAGTTTGCGATAAATGATTAGATCAATCACTTGGTCACTTGACAATGGAGGTTCAGTTATTGAATCTTCATTCTCACTAGATTCCAATTGGGCTATAACATGCACCATCTCATTCTCCCCCAGTACAATTGCATTTCGAAGTTCAGGAATACTTTATAATAAATCCACTACTTTAACTCGTACAATAGTTTTAAGTACTTGTAATATTTGAACTGAATGGTAATTGATATGATACTGTACTTGCATTTGCATCTGAGTTGCATCATTTGTTAGCCATAGCATTCTCTACTTCGACCCTTGCTTCACAAAGTCTTTCTTTTTTTGCACGTGGGTCTGGGTACATAGCCTTCTTTGCTTGGGTGCGAGGAACAACCAATACTGCATTATGCCTTACATCAATCATGTCACTAGCCTTTTGCTTCGAACATCTAGTATCTTCATGGTCTCCAAGTCCACACCATTTGCACAACAATTGCACTTTGTCTTGCTTGTTCTGGTAGTCTCTTGCAAAGTGTCCCCATTTGCTACATTGTTGGCGTTGTATGGTAGGGTGTCCTTTGGGGTCATACTTTATTTCGCTTCGACCTCTTCTTTGGTTTCGATAACTGTTTGGAGACACATTATATGGCTTCAATGGAATGAATTTCTCTCCCTACGAAATGAGTACTTGTGTACTCCTAGTCTTCAAATTGTATGGGCACTCCTTTATTGAATGACCCATAACTTGGCAAATCTCACAAAACATCTTTCTAAGACAATTACTTTTGTGCTCCCCTCAATTTTGCACTCAATACACCATAGTTCGTTAGTTTCTTTCTTCTTCAATTCTTTCATCATTCAAAGCATGTTCCTTTGAAGTGCTTTTATCGTCCCCAATTCATTTTACTATTGTCATCCGAACTTCCATCTTCCTCTATTTTTCTTTTACTGCATGAGGACATTTTATCTTCACTTTCTATGTCCATTGCCCTATTATAGAATTTAGAATAGGACAAGGATGGTACTACCTTCATCTTTTGTCTTATTGATGGAAGTAGGCCTTCAATGAACCACCGCTTTTTTGGACCATTAGCTGGTTCTATTTCCAAATTTACTCAGAGTTCTTTGAGCCTACGATTATAAGCTCTCACATTTTCATGCTTACCTTGTTTTGTATTGTAACTTTCTGCAACTATTTCATTATCATCACAAAGCAATTTCAACTCTTCTTCGAAGGTCTTGTTTAATCTCTCCCATGCATTTTGGGAGGCTTGGTCAATTTTTGTAAACCAATCAATCACTACACCTTGCAATGTGGCTGGAAAAGATCGTAACCAAATTGCTTTATCATCTTGCCCATTTTTTGTCTAGATTGTTTAAGAAGTCTTATAGTGCCATACAGGATCATCCAATCCATTGCCTGTAAACTCAGGCAACTTTTGCTTTTCTCCACCAGGGCTTACCATGATTTTATTCTAATGCAAACCTATTGCTTGGAATCTACTTGCTAGGTAGTCTTGATTTGGACTTTCTAGTGCTTCTCTTGCACTCTTGGCCAAGTAGGAATCCTCAACTCTTCCCTCGCCTTTAGCCTTTTACACACATGTTTTGCCTTCAGATTTTTTTTTTTATGCACCCTTGGCTCGTCTTCTTCTCCTTACATGTTTTGCCTTAAGATTTTTTTTTTATGCACCCTTGGCTCGTCTTCTTCTCCTTCAGTTGACAACTTTTCTATGCCCCGAAGGCTACTCTTGTAGAATTCTGTGAAGGAATGTGACTGTCTCCCATCTTCCCTCGTTTAGAGGTTGTATTGGCTTTTCAACTCGACTACATTCTTGAGAAGGGCTCTAACTTGGGAATCGTACAATTGTATTTTCCTCAAGTGTTTTTCGTAATCTTCTCCTTCGTTCCCTTTGCTCGACAATCCTTAAAGATCATCTGATCTCTTGGTCTTGACCACCTTGTGGCCTCTTCTTGCTGTTATTGGGATTTATGGGCATGAATCTCTCAAATCTGACCTGATTTCTTTTAAGGCAACAGCACCAAATGTTTATTGCTCTATTTGATAAAATGAATACATGAATTAATAATAGAGATTTTAATGCATATCAGATAGAGGAGTAAAATATATTTTTATTTGCACATGAAATTATTATAGAAGAAGATCAATGATGGTTAGCCAAGGATCAAAGTCAATCAGACTAGATCATCCCTCCTTCCTTGACAATACACAATCTATTTAAAGGACTCGATGGTTGCCAAGAGGAACACAACCATCGACCAACCAGCACTTATAACTACCCAAAGCTGTCAAACAATTAATACATAGTCGGATAAACAATATTATCGAAACATAATAATAGACATTGTACACTGACTACACCTGCCAAAAGTTACCAAGTGCAAGCTAGACTTTGTCAACGAAAATTTTCTAATGATGATGCTACATCCTTTGCATCTTGAAATGGTATTTGCAGACCTGTTTGTAAATTTCCACAGAATCATCCCTTCATGATACAGTGGAAATGATGCTTGCAAAGAAACATTCCATATTGATATAGTGGATCAATTCCTATAAAGCCTGGAAAGACGAGCTTTTCCTAGCAGGAAGATTCAATATGCCCATAAACAGCTAAATTTTCCGTAGTGTTTGAACTTTACCTTTTCTTTTTTATATGCTAAGATATAGGCAGACTTTTGACACTTTTTCTCCAATCAAACAAGCTTTTGTTGCTGTTAAATAATTTTTAGTTTTCTTTCCTTTATTGCTCTCTAACAGTGCCTTGGTTGACCAACATTTTACAAGATTGCCCATGAGAAGTAAATTGTTTTTTTCTTACAAGGAATGGACTCATCAAACGTGCCATTTCTTGGTCTGACGACACATCCCTCGGCATGGGTTTCTGTATGATACCATGTGTTATCTTAATATTTTCCATGTCAGAACCTTTATTTCCTCTGTTTGAAATTTCAGGTTTCAAATAATTGATAGTTTAGGTGGTTTGTCATATCTATAATTGTCTCCCAAATATACTTCCTGACCAAAAGTGAATCATAGATATTATATTCTGTTCATTGTTGGGCAATGCTGAAGTTGAAAAGTAACTGTATTCTTCAACTGTATCTCCTTGTCACCCCAATGATGTAATGGCTTGATGCTAACAAACATGGATCCAGCAAGAGGAAACTTGATGGTCGATATCTGTTTGAAGACAACCAATCTTCAGATAATCTTTCAATTTAGAATTGTTTTCCAACTGATGAATATCTGCATCTTCACACTTCTCCCAGCTAGTGTTTTTTAATATGTAAGTAGCATTCAAAAGTCCTGGACTGGTGATCTTTTGAACCTTCAACATCTCTTTTTACCTAATTGTTATTTTTGTTGAGCTCTGTGTTCTTGGCATTTCTTGATGATGCTTTCATTCAATTTTATGATTCCTGGTGTGTCTAAGTTTCTTTCTCTGATTGAAACAAGTAATTGGATTAAGGCGGTTGCAGCCTTGTTATCAGGACTTGGGTGGGTGTGTTAGGGTATGTTTGCCTGCCTGACTATGAAAAGTGACCAAATATTGTCAACTTCTTGCAGGGTAGATATCATATTTGACGGGATATGGGAAAACAACTTGCTTTAGCAGTTTATAAAATTAGAATATGATTTTATGAGTAGGATCTTTGCTGATTGATATGCTTTCTAACATTGAAGAAAATACTCGAAAGGTTGCCCAAAACCTTGATTATCGGAGCAAACCAAGTGATAGTTTTGATAGTTGCGTGGATGTACTTATTCCTGAAGTGATCCAGGTATTACCCTCTTTAAGTAATCTTTGCAGTCTATAAGAAACATGTTGGGCTCAGATTATTAAGTACACCAGTGAACACGTCTGTCAGTTCCTTATTCTATTTTGCATGTTATGGCAGTCATCAAAAAGGGTACTCGTCTTGGAATACATGGATGGTGTACGATTAAATGACAAGGAAGCCATTGAAACTTTAGGTGTAGACAAACAACGTCTTGCAGAGTGGATTACACGTGCCTATGCACATCAGATATATATTGACGGTTTTTTTAATGGGGATCCTCATCCTGGTATGTCTTCTTAAATATCTAGCATTTCATGTTTATTATTTTCAGTGAAAATATCGAAGTACAGGAAATTAGAATTGCTAACTTCTGGCATATTCTAATTTCTTTCATCAGATTGATATTTTTATCAATTTCAATTATACAGTTGAAAAAATCTTTATGAAAATATTTCTTTTGCCTGGTCCTGTTAATATTTAACATAACTTGAGATTTTATTATTTGCTTACTTTGGAGGAGTCCAGGAGAAATACAATGAGATGTTATTTGACAAGTTGTCATAAGAGATTGCTTCCATTCAAATTTGTTCATATATTTTCTCTTTGTTTACTAACTTAATTCAACTTCTTGTGTATTTTATAACCTTATGGTTACTATTGGTTGCAGGGAATTTCCTTATAAGCAAGCAACCACCATTTCGACCCATTCTACTAGATTTTGGGCTGACTAAATCAATCTCAAGTAGTATGAAACAAGCATTGGCAAAAATGTTGCTAGCAAGTGCTGAGGTGAGTTTTAGTCTCCTTTAGTTTGTGTTACTATGGATGATGGTGCAGCATAATGGTTATACCAATACTCTGCTTTCCAGATTCCAGATTTGATAATGAATATGTTGTTTTTTTGATAATTTAAGGAGGGATTCCATTGGGGTTCTCACCCAAACGAACTGAAATAACATACATAGATAGTATCATGATTTGGGACAAAGCCTTAGCAAAATAGACAAAAAGCTGAAGCATTATAGACCAGACCAGAGCTAATCAAAACAAATGAGAAGACCTCAAGACAGACCAAAGAAGCAGCAACCAAGCACATTACATAGGGGATACCCCCAACTTGGCTACACCACCATAACAGCCAGCCAACACACCCACTTGAGAGACTGACACCATTCAAATGTTCTTGCCTTTCATCACCAATGATCCCTGATTAGACAATTGGGCAAGTTAAGCCCATGAATCACCTATTGATGTCAAACAATGTGATGTCCCCTCTCTAGTCAGTTCTCGGGAACAGTGTGTTAGCCCTTTATTGGACCCTTGTGGGCTAGCTGGATTGGTTAGAGGGTCAGTGGTACTTTCTAGAGAGTTTGATCATTCTTGTTTTCAGAGCCCAGTGATTGGTTCACAGCAGGCGTTAGCAGTGCAGGAGTCAATAGCTTCTGACGGCACAAGAATATTTGGTGTTTTGAGTGAGTTATGGGTTTTTAAGTGATTTAAATATTAATTGACTTAATATTTAATTATAAAGTCAAATTGACTTTATACTTTTCAAATCACTTAAATATTCTCTAAAAAGTGATTTAATATTTTAATCACTTAAAATATTAAAGGCGCCCAAATATTAAGTCATGACTATTGAAAAAGACTTAATATTATTTTAAAAGATTTTAATGATGGCAAAAAGGGCGTATCTTCTTGGAAATGCGTGCCTTCCTTATATAAGGCATTTTTGGCAATGAGAAACTCACCTTTTGATAATTTCAACTTTGCCTTGTGTTTCTTCCTGTGCATTCTCCTGTGATCAGGGTTTGAACAATTTTCCATTGAAGAACGATTCCTCTTCAGTGTTGAGCACTCTTGAGATTGTGAGAGATCAATCGAATCAGTGCAGTTGAGAGCTTCATTCAGAGGTTCTACATGATTCAGACAGAGTATTATATAAAGATTTACTGTTGATTACAATAAGAAAGGGATTTCTTAACTTGTGGCGCCTTCTTCATCAGATCTGTGGCTCCAGCAGGGTTACTACTTCTCCTCTTTCTTGGCCGTACGACTTGCATTGGGATTTGTGCCCTTTAGAGAGGCATGTGAAGTGTCTTGCTGAAACGCCTTCCTTTTGGTTGCTTTTTGACTTCCATCTTGGGCGTCTATTGTTTTCAAAGACTTGTATCCAGTTTCGAAGTAGGAGAACTCAAATCTGGAAGCCAGGCGTCCTTTTATGTCAGTTTTCAGCATTCTTGGCTAGCGAGCTGGCTTACTGTTTTAAATAAATAATCTGGAACCCTTATGGTATGTTTATCATTTGCAATCTATTTGTTTCAGTTAAATAATGTCTTCTACACTTTCATTCTGAAGAAAATAGTGCAAATTTACATTTTATAAGCATTTATGCTGTGCGCCCCTTCTCTTCTGTCTATCAAACTTTCTCTAAAAAACTAAATAACACTAAAAAGACTTAAGAAATATTGGGGTTTGAATTGAGAGCCAGCAGGGCTCACCACAAACAAAGCAAAGAAGAGCACCCACCATAAGCTGCAGAAGACTGGAAGCGCTAGTAACCTCTAGTCTCCCATCACAATGTGTGAGCAACAGATTCTACACTACTATTTGGAAGTTGAGATGTGAGTGCAAATCTTGAAGTTGATAGTTAACTGCTAGCAATTGCTTATGCAAGACCTAAACCTACCCTTGAGAAATCGGCTCCAACAATGTACCACCCATTGAGGAGGAAGGAAAATGTGGAATGAGTCCAGACACCAATTCCTTAGGAAGAAGGAAGCTATGGACCTAGTGTTTAACATCTCCATCTATCACCTTATCCTTCAAACATGTGAGAAATCCCTCATTGATGGAAGATTTACTTTGTAGCTTCTCTAAATCATCAATCCCTTTGGGTGTCAATAAACATTTTACCAAATGTAGAGAACTAGGTGCCAAATAGTTGAAGATGGCCATAAGTCACTTGTTAGACATGATGCCATGGAAGAAGGGATCACGAGGCTTTGATTCCTTATTGTCGCAACCCATCACAGACAAGGCCCAAATAAACCCACAAACAAACACAAGACAAATACTCGAAATGACACCAAAACTAGAACATCCCACAATGCACTTGCAAGAATAACAATTTGTGTTGGTGATAAAGCCACAACCCATGCTCCACAGATGAGCCCCACCTAAGCACCCATGGAACACTTCACAAGCTCCAAGCTAATAAAACATGATTACTACAAATACATGGGAAGATCACACAATCTCCTAAATACCTACTAATTAAAGCTTGGGGTGAGTTGTCATTCGGGACCCACCAACCATCTAACCTAAGGAAAAGGGAGTTATTATAGGGGTTTTCAGATTTGATAATCTCATCTAACTTGTCCCATGCTACACATTATCTGCCACCAAACTCAAAAAGGAGTCAACATACACCCCATGATTGGCTAGGAGATCAGCCACTTTGTTACATTCTTTGTAATGAGAGAAGGAGATTTCCTCAAAATCATGGCAATCAGATAAGGCTTCAAGCAAAACAAAAAATTAGCTTTCCAACTAGAGTGATTCCTTTTAGACAAACCCTAGATAATGAAAGAGACCAGGTGTCTCTCAACCCAAACCCTTGACGGAATATGCTGATTTTGTTTGTTTTTCTATTTTTTTTGTGTTTTTGAGGATTTTTGCAATAAAACAGTAAATTGCGATTTTGCTCTAGAAGGCTTTAAAAATTCATAAAAAATAAATAAATAATAACTACGCATCAATATTGATCTCCAAATGAAGGCACATTCATATATTCACTTCCAGAACTCAAATGACAAATGAAATCAATTACAGTGAGAGAAAACAATATTTTATTTGGAAAGAACCTGTAGACTTGCAGGCGCCAGAAAACAAGAAATGTACGGCTGAAACAAAGAATGAATCCTCAGGCTCTGAAATCGATGCTGGAGCTCTGTAGACCCTAGGCGCACCAAATCCAAATGATAGAAACTGATAACTGGAGGCGTGGTTTCCTAAGGAAGGTGATACGGCCTTGCTGGTATAGAAATGTACGGCCCAGCAGCAGCATTTAATGAAGTACAGCCTCAATAAATAAGATGCCAGATCTCTGTGGAATAGTCTCTGAGAGGTCGCCCCAGTCAACTGATGAATAACTCTGATAAATCCTCCCTGAATCAATCCTGTAAGTGCAATTGCAACCTCTATAAGAAGTCACCAAGTACAACAATCTTCAACTGGTATTTCACAGCCTCAGTATGCTAGATCTTGAAGAGGTATCGTTCTTCAAAACCAATCGTCTGCTGAAACCCTAGGTTTTGCAAACTTCAATGCTCAGAGCAAAAAGAAGACAAATTGAATAATCATAACATAAGAGTTCGATTTGTCTTGGCAGTCAATATATATGCCTCTTTCAAAAATTCGACCCAAGCTCTCTTTTAATAATCATTTAAATAAAATGATTAATTACGCCTTTTCTCAGCTTAGGAAAAATGAATAATAAATGGCGTCCCCTTAATGAATAAATAATTATTCATTATAACAAATATTTCACTTTATTATAAAGTATTAAAAATACTTTATAATATGCCATTAATTATTAATATTTAAATAAATTAATAAAGTGACTTTAATATAAAGTCAAAATATTAATTATTCAATAATCATTAAATACTGCTATTTCCCATCCGATCATCAACCGATAAATCAATAATTTGCTAACTACCAACCAGTTCTCGCCTAAAATAGCAACTTTCGGGCTCGCCCCGACTTTCTAAAATAACAAGTCTCAAAAAACCTTCAGCGATTCCGGCCTAACCCAAACAATCAAAGAAGGATGTTCCAACGTAACCACCAAATGATCCTTCTACACACATCCTCACCTACTTAGGATCAATTAATAGGTTACAACCACATATCTACCAATACCATCAGGATGGGGACATCACAAGCTTCCGCCTCAAATTCTGCTTGTCTCAAGCAATCCCCAACTCGATACGAAATCTCCTCGACTCCATGTAGTACCCCAACCGGCAAAATCTCTCCACTTGATCGACATTCCCCATCAGTTCATCTGGCAGTTCTCCTCTCTCATCTCGGAGGATACCTCAGTACTCAGTATCAATTTCCCTTCATCATCAAGGGGTGGCAGAATTAGAGAGGGTATCACATGCTGACCCAATGCCTTCTTCAGGCGAGAAACGTGAAACACGTTGTGAACCCTGCTATCGACTGGTAAATCCAACTCATAAGCAACCTCGCCCACTCGTCTGACAACACGAAATGGGCCATAGTAACGAGGCTTCAGCTTCTCTGCATCAATCTTCCGCAGAGTAGACTGACGATATGGCTGCAACATAAGGTACACCATATCACCCACATCAAAGGAACGCTCAACCCTCTTCTGATCAGCATACTGCTTCTGCTGATTCTGTGCCCACTGGATATTGTCTCTGAGAGATCTCAAAATGTCCTGCTAACTCTGCATCATATCCCCTGCACTCGGCACTCTGCTATCACTCAATATCAGATCCAAAAGGTTGGGCGCCTCATACCCATACAAAGCCATGAAGGGTGTCATCTATATCGTCATGTGGTGAGTCGAGTTATAACAATACTCGCAGAGGTATATCCACCTCACCCAAGCTCTCTGCTGTCCAGCTATGTAATTGCGCAAATAACCTTCCACCCACTTATTGACAATTTATGTCTGTCCATCTGTTTGCGGATGGTAGCTGGTACTCGGTGTCAGTTCGGTCCCATAGAGCCTGAACAACTCCTGCCAAAAGTTGCTCATGAACCGACTGTCTCTATCGTTGACTGTCGTCCGAGGCAACCCATGTAACCGGAATACCTCTGTGAAGAATAGTTCTACAGTCTGCGATGCTGTGAATGTAGTGGTAATCGGGAAGAAGTGTGCATATTTAGTCAACCGATCAACCACTACGTAGATGCAATCTTTACCTTGGGCTTTCGGCAAACCCGTGATAAAGTCCATCGATAAACACTCCCACTTCCTGTCAGGTATCGGAAGTGGCTGGAGCAATCCAGCAAGATAAGTGTGCTCCTGCTTGTTTTGTTGGCAAACAGAACACTCTCGAACATACTGGAGAACATCAGTTTTCAGCCCTCTCCAAGTAAACCGTTCCCGAACCAGCTTATATGTTTTGAAGTAGCCGGGATGGCCCGCCATAGGAAGATCGTGAAAGGCTCTCAAAATTGTAGCTCTCAACTCAGAACCAGGAACTAGAAAAATCCGTCCCTTGTAAATGATCAAGTCATCTACAATGGTGTACCTATCATCCTGCTCTGTCCTGTCAACAATGCTAGAAGCCCATGGGTTCTTAGCATACTCAGCAATAATCCGATGCCTCCAATCCTCTGAGATTTGTGCCATAACATTCAACTGAGGTCTACGAGACAAGGCGTCAGCTACAACATTCTGCTTCCCCTTAATGAAGGTGATGTCAAAGTCATACGACTGCAGTTTGCTGACCCATTTTTGCTGCCTCTCATTTAGGTCTCGCTGTCCAAGGAAGTGTTTCAGGCTATTATGGTCTGTACGAACACTGAATTTGCTGCCTACCAAGTATTGCCTGAACTTAGCCAAAGCATGCATAATGGCTAACATCTCCTTGTCGTAAATGTTGTAGAACCTCTCAGGACCCCTAAGCTTCCTGCTCTCAAAAGCAATAGGGTGTCGCTCCTGCATCAAAACGGCACCAATGCCCTCTCCTGAAGCATCGCAAAATAAATCAAATGACTTCGTAAAGTCAAGCAATGCTAGTACTGGACATGAAGTCATGATCACCTTGAATCTATCAAAACACTCCTGCGCCTATGGTGACCAAGTAAAAGCCCCCTTCTTGGTCAAATCAGTAAGGGGTGTGGCGTGTCGTGAGAACCCGCTAACAAATCTCCTGTAAAAAGCACACAACCCAATGAAGCCTCTGAGTTGCGTAAGGTTCTCGGGTACCGGCCACTCAACTATAGCTCGGACCTTCTTAGGGTCCATACTCACTCCCTTGGCATTGATGATGTGCCCCAAATACAACAACTCCTCCATACCTAGCTCACACTTGGATTCCTTGGCATAGAAAGACTCATCAGCCAAGATACCCTAAACTGCGTCTAAGTGAGCTAGATGCTCCTCCCACGACCTGCTATATACCAAAATGTCGTCGAAGAAGACCAATACAAATCTCCGCAACTGAGAACTGAAGATCCTGTTCATAGTAGCCTGAAAGGTGGTAGGTGCATTGGTTAGACCGAAGGGCATAACCAAGAACTCGAAGTGACCACAATGGCACCTAAAAGCGGTTTTCTCAATATCCTGCTCCCTCATCTGAATCTGGTGGTACCCGGATCTCAAATCAATCTTCGTAAAGAAGATAGCACCGTGCAACTCATCAATCAGCTCATCAATGCGTGGTATCGGGTACCTGTTCTTAATCATCCTCTTGTTGAGCTGGCGGTAGTCTATGCACATCCGAAGTGACCCGTCCTTCTTCACCAATACAACCGATGAAGCAAAAGGTGACTTGCTAGGTCTAATGTGTCCCATGGCCAATAACTCATTGATGGTCTTCTCAATCTCATCCTTGAGTTGTTTCGGATGCCTGTAGGGTGTAATCATAATGGGCTTTGCGCCCTCCTCCAACTCAATGATATGCTCCGTGCCTCTATCTGGAGGTCTACCAGGTGGAATGTCACTAAACACTTTGGAGTGTTTAGTCCTCAATATCTGAATGTCTGGGTGGTACTCTCCCTTCTGCTGCTCCTGCTGTGCTGGCATCAACATACACTCTGCAGCCCAGTCAACCATATCGTGACGAATGAGTCTCTCCATCCGCCTGAACGAAACCATCAGATTACTGTCTCTAATGGCCTTGATGACATGAGGTCTCCCATCAACCTTGAACTTCATCTCCATGTCACGTAGATTGAGTGTGAACTCACCCAGATCGTGAAGCCATGCCATCCCTAACACCACATCAGTATCTCCCATATTAACAACGTAGAATTCAGTCTTGAACTCATAGTTGTTCAATCGCATCGGAAGATCAGTAATCTTTCTGTCGCATTTGAGGGTGTACCCGTCAGCCACCTTGACTCGAATACCCTCAAACTCCTCTATCTGAATACCACGTCTCTCCACCAATCGTGCATCAATGAAATTATGTGTGGCACCCGTATCCAGTAAAGTGATCACCTTTTGACCTGCTAGGAGCCCGCGTAGTCTAAACGACCCATCTCTCTGAAGGCTAGTCAAGTGGGCTTCCTGTAGCTTCCTTCCTCCTACGTTTTCACCCTCATTTTCGGACCTGTCATCATCTGAATGCTCGGAATCAGCTTGCTGGTCTGACAGATCAGATTGCTCTTCGCCCTCATAAAACCGTTCCGTCTGATTGTTTTTGACCTTGGGACGAAGTGGGCATACATGTTTTTCATCGTAGGGTGCCTTGCACCAGAAACACAAATTTTTCTTTCGTAGTTCATTCAGTGTTTCTCTGTCAAAGGGTGGTGCATTCTGTCTCTTAGGATCAAGTGGATCCCTCTTCCTATCAAAAGGTCTATTCCTGTCAAAAGGCCTATTAGGCCTTGTGTAGGGTGTCGATCCTGGCGTGAACTTGCCGCTGCAGGTGGCCGCAGTTCCATGTTCCGCGGTGGCTCTTCCATGGCCTCCCCAGGGTAGAGACTGGGGCCAGTTCTCTGACCTAACTTCTCATAGTTTCATGCAATTCTCAATTTGGAGTATAATAAGCTCGGGCCTGAAATGCCTCGTCACCATGACCTGCAACCCTAAACTCTCACCAATATGTTGGGGAATCCAGCCTACTCAGCTCAGTTGCTCTCTGCTTAGCCCTCAAGTAGAGTCTGATCCTTCTTGTCAAAACTTCTATGAGCCCAAGGCTAGTGAACTCCCGGTAAGTATTGGACTGCATGATGGCCAAGTGTGTGGTGGCACGCCTGCGATGCCACCAATCACATGTGCCGCCCATCAAGATGCAAAGTAAAGAATCCTAATGGCCTCGCCCCTCCTACATAGGTCTCTTGATAGAGCAGTTGTCCAACTTTGGACCCAAGAGACCTCATTTGATTGCCTCGGTCAGAGCTGGCCCAGCATGGCAAGGTGATTTTTACTAACCTGCATAATCGCAAATCCCTATTCACCGCGGGTCGGCTGTCAGGCCGCAGGGGAGCTCTACCACAAATCTGCCCTCCCTCTAGGTTTAAGTGAACATCCATAAACTCATGAAATGATAATGCCCTCGCCTAACTTTCAAAAAGTACGATAGATACCACCGTGAAATCTAGTCACATCCTACACTGACATGCCATGTGGCTGGAAACTCCGCGATGCCCCCCTGCTCGGCCTCTGGAGTCGTGAGGTGGGTTCTCTGGTAAGAATGTGTCGTCCAAGCCTACGCCTCCCCGGAGTAGGATCGGGTGAGGACTGCCGGTGTCATGCTGGCTGATCCACTCTACACCCCGCCGGCAATCAACTGAATCTGGATATAGTGCGGCTGGGATGGAGTATACTGTCTAATAGTGCCCATCAACTAGGACATCATGTCCATCATATTATCGTGCCTGCGCCTAAACTCCTCAGTAATATCACCCTCTGCATGCGCTTTCCTTGAATCCCTAAGTGTCTCTGCAGGGATCTCACGGTTCTGCCATTAGGTTGCGACACTGTTCTCCTGCTGTTGGAGCTAGATCTGTGAATACCCAATGCTCCTGACACTGTCTCTCCTTCAGGAATCGGTGGACCTGTCCAATCCTCAACTCTGCCTGTCCCTATACCCTTAGTATAATGAATGATGTCTCTACTCATGAAAAAGCAACCAAAAAGCACTCTGTTTTTTGAAAAAGCACAGGATGGCAGGAAAACTGTGCTCTGATACCACTGTAAGAGACCAGGTGTCTCTCAACCCAAACCCTTGATGGAATATGCTGATTTTGTTTGTTTTTGTATTTTTTTGTGTTTTTGAGGGTTTTTGCAATAAAACAGTAAATTGCGATTTTGCTCTAGAAGGCTTTAAAAATTCATAAAAAATAAATAAATAATAACTACGCATCAATATTGATCTCCAGATGAAGGCGCATTCATATATTCACTTCCAGAACTCAAATGACAAATGAAATCAATTACAGTGAGAGAAAACAATATTTTATTTGGAAAGAACCTGTAGACTTGCAGGCGCCAGAAAACAAAGAAGAAATGTACGGCTGAAACAAAGAATGAATCCTCAAGCTCTGAAATCGATGCTGGAGCTCTGTAGACCCTAGGCGCACCAAATCCAAATGATAGAAACTGATAACTGGAGGTGTGGTTTCCTGAGGAAGGTGGTACGGCCTTGCTGGTACAGAAATGTACGGCCCAGCAGCAGCATTTAATGAAGTACGGCCTCAATAAATAAGATGCCAGATCTCTGTGGAATAGTCTCTGAGAGGTCGCCCCAGTCAACTGATGAATAACTCTGATAAATCCTCCCTGAATCAATCCTGTAAGTGCAACTGCAACCTCTGTAAAAAGTCACCAAGTACGACAATCTTCAACTGGTATTTCACAGCCTCAGTATACTAGATCTTGAAGAGGTATCGTTCTTCAAAACCAATCGTCTACTGAAACCCTAGGTTTTGCAAACTTCAATGCTCAGAGCAAAAAGAAGACAAATTGAATAATCATAACATAAGAGTTTGATTTGTCTTGGCAGTCAATATATATGCCTCTTTCAAAAATTCGACCCAAGCTCTCTTTTAATAATCATTTAAATAAAATGATTAATTACGCCTTTTCTCAGCTTAGGAAAAATGAATAATAAATGGCATCCCCTTAATGAATAAATAATTATTCATTATAACAAATATTTCACTTTATTATAAAGTATTAAAAATACTTTATAATATGCCATTAATTATTAATATTTAAATAAATTAATAAAGTGACTTTAATATAAAGTCAAAATATTAATTATTCAATAATCATTAAATACTCCATTATTTCCCATCTGATCATCAAATTGACAAACTGGGTCGACTCTGAGCTAACCAGCTGAACTAGGTGCCCTGCCCAAAATAGCAGCTTCCGCCTGTCTGACTTTCTAAAAATAGCAAGTCTCTGAAAAACCTCTCTGAAAAACCTCTCTGAATGATTCTGCGAAGGCCAAACCTAAAACAACTGAAAGAAGGATGCTCCTGAACACCGGGTAACTGCCTCAAATGATCCTCTACACACATCTGTCAGCCTACGAGGATCGAATTAATAGGCTAACCACATATCCAGCTGCGCTGACTAGGATGGGGACATCACAGATAACTACCATGGAATCACCTTCTACCATTAAAATTTTACACCTTGGCCCCTCGGCAAAATTGAGGCTTTCCACCATAGGATATTATTCTATTTCATTATTGGCATGGATCCCCAAGCTTTAAGAACCCCAATCACAAAGCATCCTTTTACCATTTTTGATAATGACCCCATCAACTGCTAAGCTTGGATTACCCTTTGAAACTCCATCTAAGTTGAGCTTCAAGAAGCCAACTAGTTGTTTTACTTTAGACCATCACACATTCTTTTGAACAATTCGTTTTCCTCTCACCTTGTTAACAGGGATGAATAATGAATATGCTATTTAAATAGCTTTGTATTTTGTTTTTCCCTAGTTTGTAGTATGCTAGAACCAAAATTGGTACCCCTTGTCATAGCAACAATGCCAGCTAAGTTATCTTCCCACTTGAACCACCAAGTCATCAGGTTTTGGTCTGTTTTTTGCCAACTAACAATTTTTGTAGGACACCCATCAATGAAGATTTTTCAAGCTTTGAATGTAGAAAAGAACTCCTCTAACATAAATAGAAGAAGAATGAGATATCAAAAGATGGCAATAAGGACTACAAAACCTTAACTCGGGGAAACTAGCTAAGAAAGGAATTCACACTTTCAAGGTCGTAGGACCAAGAGCAAACTCCACCATAATTGGCAATAGGCTAATGAAATTTTTCTTGGACAATAACAAGTTCATTTTCACACTTTAATGGCCGAGCTAATGAAAAAACATGACAAGAGTGGCAACATGCATACAAAATCGCGACCAACGAGCATAGCAAAAGAAGTTAAGAAATTTGCATTTTTAGAGTGGTGGAGCCAAGGGAAAGTTGTGACCATTTAAATGGAAAAGAGAATCATAAAATGCAACATGAAGAAGTGATAGAGGAACATCTGTTACAAAGAATTGATGTTGTTCATTATACAGAGGAGACAAAGGCTCCTTAAATAGAATTACAAAGACAATGTTTCTAAAAGAAACAATCGTTAACAAGAGACAAAGTTAGAAACTACTAGATGACCAATAATAACATAAATAGAAAGATATTATACTAATACCCTCCCTTAATGGTCATCATTCTAACTACCCAGAGAAATAAAAGAGAAGGATGCCCCCTTCTCAGAACGCTTTTGCAACAAAAGACAAGAGCCTACCACTGACTCTGCCACCAACCCTCCCAGAAATTGCAGAACTTCTAGATAAACCCAAAAAACAACACCAACTGTCCAACCTAATGTTGGAGAACTGCCCTCCCTGTAACTAGAGACACATTGATGTTGGAGAACTTCCCTCCCTGTAACTAGAGACACATTGAGAACAACTGCCACGATTTTGAGGAAAAATCGACAAACCCTCCAAACTTTTGCAAATGAGCAAGATTCCCGAAAACAGACTGCAAAAAAAAAAAAACACTGGTGCAGATGTTCGCACAACAACTCCAAGTGCGACTAGAAACAGACTGCGGCAAAGTACAATTTTTGAGAAAAAAATCGCCAAACCCAAAGATTACAAATCATTTTTTCGGAAAAAAAAGGTAAAAACCCACAAAGGAATTCCACACAACTCTGCGAATTACAGAAGCCTAGAAATAGGTAGCTAGCACAAAATCTAAAACACAGAGCAACATACATAACATTGTTTTTAAGGCAAAACGGTAAAACCCACAAGCCAGATTTTTTTTTTTAATAAAGGACAAAAAATTATTAAAAACCTGAAATAAACCTGGTTTTTTAAAGGAAAAAAATATTTAAAAATCGAGCAGAATCTTTTCAAGGAAAAATATTAAACCCGCTGTATCGATCGATAAAGTTGAATCGTGAGGTCGCGCGCTTCAATCGTAATCCGCTAAAAATCATGCCCTAGGCGTGAGCCTCGAGGTTCAAACTAGAAATCGTGGACTGAGAGTTGCATGCAAAAGCCCGTCATGTGCAGAAAACAACCCAGAAGACACTAAAATCCCGTCATGTGCATACAAAGAGGGCCGCATGAAAGAACACAAACCCATCACGCATGAAACAAAGATGAAATCGCGTGAAGGAAGCAGAAGAATGCGCGAACCTAGACGGACATATGCGAGCGGAAAAAAACACAGTTTGCAGAATAAAAATACGGGCAAAAACCCTCGAAGCACGATTTGTGGACGCGTGGGCCAGAGAAAACGCGAAATGAGTTCGCAAATTTTGCAGAACAGCAAGCGGGTAATAAGTCGACGAAAAAGATCGACGCAAGTAGAAACAACAAAGTCACGAAATCACACAAGAAATGCAGACAAAGAGATCGCATGCCCTAAAACGAGGCTCAGAAGAACAAATGCGGGCCAAGAAGAAACTAGAGGGTGTGCGAAAAATAGAAAACCTCCACGATCTTCAAACACAGCATTCAAACTTCCCACGAACACAAGTCCACGAACCCACAAAAATTTGAATTATAGCTCCAAAAGAGCCCACGAAATTCTGCAAAGATTTCAACAAAACCTACAATGATTTATAAAAAATCGAAAAACAAATTTCTGGAAAAAAATTCCAAATAAGAAGAGGTTACGAATTTTTCTCAAAAAATTCGCCAAATTTTATGAAATCCCATTGACCCGCTCTGATACCATGTTACAAAGAATGATGTTCATTATACAGAGGAGACAAAGGCTCCTTAAATAGAATTACAAAGATGATGTTTCTAAAAGAAACAATCGTTAAAAAGAGATGAAGTTAGAAACTACTGGATGACCATTAATAACATAAATAGAAAGATATTATACTAATAACATCAATATTGTGACTAGGGTTTATGGCAACAAAGAATTAATGAAATTGCATCTTTTCCATGGTGGCAAATGTTTGGTAAAATTGTGATTGGTATATAAGTAGAAAATGATGAGTAGAAATCACGATTTTTTTTGTGGCAATACTATTTAGAAATGGCTACTCAGCTTGCAATAACCTCAAAAAATCATGCCCATTCAAGTTTTAGTTCCAAAACATTATAAAACTCGCAATTTTTAGTTTGTAACACCATATAAAATTTGTCTAGGAGATTAATTTGCTTAAGGATTGTTGTACCCCAAATTAAAAATTTTGCTACACTTAGGCATTTTGAAGAAATGAGTAAAAGTCTTGTCAAAATTGTCAAAAAAAGGTAAGAATTGGGGTTTGCATGTCTTGCATGAGGGTCAAAAACTTGAAATTTTCAAAATCTGACAATCTGGGTTTGCTCAGAGCGACCAAGTGTACAAAACTTTCTAAAAATAGAACCTTTTTTTGGGTTTCTTTTGAAATGGATACTGGCAAAATTTTCTAAAAATAGAAAGTTTGGCTTCTAGGGTTCAAACTGATTTTTGAGTGGTCGAAAATACTTCCCTACCAGGATGGTGCAGTCAAAATCACAAAA
>VDFB02101376.1:0-11750 GCA_007258455.2 Sequoia sempervirens | reverse complement strand
CATGTTTTTGTCTTTTTGTTGTTTTATGATTTATTTGGATTTTGATGTTTAAGAGGATAGTGAAAAATGCATATGACTGATGCCTACATATGAGAATCCAAGGACAAACATGATTGTGCCCCTAGTCAAGCTGAATACCAATTGACAAGTCATGACAACATTGTTTGACGTGGGAAGGACACATCCCAAAACAACGTGAGGACGATGACAATAAAGTGACGAAAGTATGGAGGTCTACAGCAGAGCTAGGAATGCAGTCAAGTAATGTTTTGGATAATGCGCTTGTATGAATTGGACTCATTGCATTTGGAATGACTTGGTTAGGACTAGATGGGATGATGATTATCCTTAGACCGTTTGACAAGGGAAAGCCAAGATAGGTGATAGACATGAAAGTATAGGGGGTGGCCTTGGTAAAAGATAGGAGACATGAGATTAATGGAATTGTCATATGATTTTTAAGGACTATGTCGTATAATGACAATAAGACTATGACGGTCAATGACATGATGTTTTATGAATCATGTATGACTTAAGGATAGACATGTCAAGAGTTTTCCCAAAGCATGATTTATGTGTGCCATTTTTATGTCAAGACCAAGGTAGGTGGGAAAATGGACGGAAATGATAGGGCTTAGATGGATGTCAATGTCATGAGGAAGGCATGGGAAATGAGACGACTTGCCCTCAAGTGTAAGAGTCCACATAGACGATTTATTTTACACATGACCGCTGCCGTTTCATCACTTATTTATCCATGCCCTGCTTACAAGTTTTCACCATTGATGAAATTTTTCTTTTTACTATTTTTTTTTGACTTTTATTTTTGCTTTTTATTTTTGGTGTCACCAAGATGCCTATTTCCAAGTTTTCATCGGTGACGCATTTTAATTTTTTTTAATTTTTTTTGTATTGATTTTAAAGATAGCCTCGGATGTTTTAGGATAACCACTCAACCTGCTCAATCCAATGGACGCAGCCGCTTTGTGACTCCGGTGCCATGATATGCCAATAATGACCTTGTCGAAGGAGTTGTCTTGTCGATCAGAGCACTTGTATACAATTGATTGATGTCATTGTGATCCTTTCTGATACTAGAGTTGGTCTTATCAAAATACGCACATCGCAATAGAGTGCCATGAGAGTCCTTGTGGTAAAGAGTTGCTGCCATGACATGACGGATTTGTGACGTAGGATTTTTGGACTTTAGGCGACATGTAGGATTATGACGAATGATGGTAGACATGGAAAGGTTGTTTGGACATTTAGATGAATGACTTTTTATTTTCCAAACTTGGGATGTTGGATGACGGATTTTGGAGGGATGGTGTTTGGAACCAACACTTTAGATGCCTTGCTTGATGACCATTTTGAAGGAGGTGGACATGTGTTATATGTGGGAGTCCTCTTGCCTTGTCACTCCACATTGTGATTGACTTTTGCATTTGACTAGGTGTCTTTGTTCGATCCGTCTTTCTTTGGGATCCATTTTAATTTCATTTGTCCACTTGTCCTTTTGTTTGATTCAATGGCCTTTGACATTTGATTTTTATCTTTTGATTTGTAAGACTTTTGTTTTTGTTGGTCCCAAAGGGGAGGTTGATTCATGATAGAATGATGGTTCATGGTGTGGGTGGAGGGAGTGTTGGCAGCAATCTTATGACAATGATTTCTCATGGACTCCATTTTGAAATTTGTTTCTAACAAAGTTGCCCCTAATATCGAGGAGGTACCACTGACATCGTTTGATTTGTTGTCTGAGGAATAACCAAGACCTTGATGTCTGTAATTTTCCTGAAGTTGTATTGGTTCAAGAATGCCTTGCTCGTGTATGCCTAGTCCTTTGCCTTGATATTGCATGCTTTAACAGATTCTATTTGCAATGGGGTATTTATTGTTTTGAAAGCAAGATGCTAACCCATCGTGATGTCTATGGACACTGTCACTTGTAATATTTTCATTTGCAAGAAATCCTGCTCTAACAAAGATAGATGCCCCTAATTGATAAAGTGTCTTAGCTTCATTGTCTTGTTGGCCATATTCTTGACTGATATCTTTCATCTGATCATGCGACATGTCAAGTTCAAATGACTCTGTTGGTGCTTTCAAGGCAATGTCAAAGCCATCATTATTTTTAGTGTCATAGAGTCCAATGATTTTAGCTATAACTTGATCATATGCAAGCATGTCCTTAGTGGAAGATTCTTGTTCTGGAGGAATATCATCTATGTGTCCCATAAAGGCAAGTGTCTCATCATAGGAAGTGTCAATAGTCGAGGCTTGTATAGGGTCGGCAAGTGTCTGATCATGAATTGCATAAAGGTCAATGAGTGGATCATTTTGGACTTCTTGGTCAATGGTAGGGTCTTGCTTGAAGATGGGGTTGTCATGGATTATATAGTTAGAAATAGAGCCGTTGTCAAGGAGAGGTGTGTTCTGGATGTCATGATTGTCTTGAAGGACTTCATGGATGGACTGAAAGATAGGGTCATTGGATGAACTACCTTGTTCTTGACATGAGGGTGACATTATAAGGTCATGCTTTGGGCTTTCATTTTGACATGTATCCTCAAGTTTATTAAATGGGATTTGACTTTGGACTATGATAGAATTTTCATGACTAGATGTGGCTTGTGAGGGGGTGACTTGAAAATGATTAATGACCAAAGGACTAGAATAGGATGTGGGAACTTGGACTGGACTAGTATATGAAGGACTAGGATATGACATGGGTACTTGCATTGGACTAGTATGTGAAGGACTAGGGTATGACGTGGAGACTTGGACCGGATATGACATGGAGTCTTGGACTGGAGTAGGATGTGATGGCATATGATGTGACATGGGGACTTCAACTATATTAGTTGGTAATGATATAGGGACTTGGACTGGATTGGAGTAAGGTTGACTAAAATGGGACGTGGAGACTTGGACCGAATTGATATGGTATGATGTGGGGACGTGACATGTGTTGGTAGATGGTTGGTAAGGCATGTGGACTTGGACGGAATTGATAGGTGAAGGGTCAGAATATGACGTGGAGGTATGGAATGGACTAGTGGACAATTGACTTCCCTTGTCAAGGTTAGGATAAGGGTGATAAGTGGATGTTTGTTGTGAATTATTGGTAGGATTCATGTCAAGTGACTGTTGATGGTGAGGGTAGATGGATGGTGGCAAGGTATTTATGTCAAAGCCTTGTGGTAACTTAGCCCCTTCGTCCAAAAGCATGGCTAGATGCCTTTGAGGGTCACGTAAGAGATATTTTTTACAAAGGAGACTATGTGAGGATTTTGCTTGGCAGCTTCTATGTCTTTGAAATATACTCGTCCATTTTGGTCTCTTTGTATGAATGGTTCAAAAATGTTTTTTGATGAAGATGGCATGTTCATGGGAGGTTGCATGTTCATGTTGTGAAATGGGTCGGAAAAGGTCCAATGTTGGTTTGTGTCATAAGTGTTATTATCAATGTTGGGATTGGAATCTTGTCCAGAGTTTGCCATTTGTTGTTGTTGTCTTTGAAGCCTAGTCTCAACCGTAAAAGGGATTTGCTCAAATGAGGATGATGAGAATGATAAGTAAATGCAAGGATGACACTAGCCTATGTTTTTGTATTTTTTTGATAAAGGATGACAATGCAAGACTATGTTTTTGGATTTTTTGGATAATAAGGGATGCAATATGACAATGTTGTCTAAATAAAATGACTAATGCCACATGACAATGAAGACTAAGATGACAAGTTATGACACTAATTTTTGGAGTATGTCAATGCAAGGTGATAATGATGTTTGCCTAAGGAAAATGACCAATGCAAGGTGATAAAATGTCAAATGTCAAGGTAACAATGAAGATGTTGACTAAGGAAAATGACCAATGCCAAGCTAGATGCCAAATGAGGACTATGATGGACAATGAAGATGTTGACTAAGGAAAATGACCAATGCCAAGCTAGATGCCAAATGAGAACTATGATGGACAATGCCGAGTCTAAGTTCAAAATGAGGACTGGGATTTTGATGTCTTGTTGAAAAGTATGAGTTGTCCAAGGTCGGTTGTTGGTGTCCAGATTTGTGAATGTTGTGTATAATGTTTTGAAAAAATCCGACAAGCACTTTGACAAGCATAATGTTTTGGGTGTAACCAATCGCACATCAAATAAGTACAATCCTAGGTTAGGCCATGACAATATTCACTAGATTCCACGTGGGTTTCCCCAACCGCATATTTGTAGCATGTGAATTCAGAAGCTTGGCTGCACGGGCTCCCCCTTACAGTGCACTCTCTTCTCAGGCCAACCAAGCTTCCAACCCCCATGAAACTCCCATGGCGAGCTGATCACATCTACTACAACCGCAGTGTGGAGTTTCACACCGACCGGTGCTGGGCGCTTAGAAAATGTAGGAAGGATTTTGGCGACTACACAAGAGTTTTAGTTCTCGCATTCCGTCATTGCAGCGGATCTATGTGGCTTAGAGTCCTTCGATCCATCTCACAAAACCACGCTGCATTCTTGGGCTTTCCCCAAGAACCTACCTCTTTATATACCGGGCCGAAGTCCTCGTGTCGTGGTGTTACCGTCCGCCGCCCTGGTGAGTACTTTTCCCACCGTAATGTGCCCAAGTTCTAGAGTCAAGAACCATTTCTCTATTAATTCCGTGATCGCATGCGCAAGGGGAGGAGGATACCTTCGATATACCAATCGTGAAGGGTAATTAACAAATAAAGATGGGTCTCGTTTTCTCATCAGCTGTTTTCAATTAAGTGAGAGCATACTCACCCACCATCTTGCAAGCACAATCAACCAAAGAAGACATGTGTTCTTTTTATATGCACCAAAATCAAATGTTTGCTAATCTATGAAAAACAAGCACAATGTGTGTCTCTTCCTTCTTTGACATTCGAATCTGCAAACAATGAATTAGTAGTCTCTTATGCAATGGTCTTGGACACATGAATGAGGATTTGCCACACGCTACAAGAAAAGATTAGTAATACAAGAAAAATCTAATCTAGTTAACTTGCAGGAATAAAGACACAGAAAAGAAATAGAAAACCAGAAAACCAGTAAATAGAAAAACCCGAAAATCTAAAAATCAGAACCTCAAAACTGAAAGAAAAATTTTACCATACAGTTGCGGCTCGATTTGTCAGTTGCGGCTCGATTTGTCAGTTGCGGCTCGATTTTGCAGTTGCGGCTCGATTTGTCAGTTGCGGCTCGATTTTGCAGTTGCGGCTCAATTTTGCAGTTGCAACTCGATTTGGCAGTTGCAACTCGATTTGGCAGTTGCGGCTCAATTTGGCAGTTGCGGCTCGATTTTGCAATTGCGGCACTTGAGCCTGCGATTGCGGCACTCTGTACTTGTTCCTGCAAAATTGACAAAAAATACATGCAACCGTACGGAAAAATGACAGAAAACAGAGAGTCGGGTTCACCAATGTGATCAAGGGAAAATCCTAAATTATTATTAAAGTGGGTTAGCACAATAACATCAAAATTCCTATGAAATAACAAAGCACAAAGGAAATAATGTAAAGACAAAAGGGACAATGTTACTCTAAGTCTCCACCTTCCATGGTTGACCTTTGTTACACCTCCTAGCTTTCAGTAAATAAAAAGATGCCCTCAGATTTGTATGAGCAACTATGACAAAATGACTAAGCCCTATGAAAGTGTTGAAGGATTTGCAGAAAATAAAATAACCCTACAATGGACTAAAATGCCTATGACTGTGAGTGACTATAACCCTAAGTTGACAGCAAATTGACATAGACTAAGAGTGCAAGAAGTCAAGAGAGCAAGAGAGCCAGAGAGAGACAAAATGAGAACAAAATTGCCATTTTATAAAAACTGCAATTTTGAATGTGTGGCCAGGATGAGAAGATGACAAAAAACCCTAGAATCAATGATCAAGATTGAATGTTGCAATAAGAATTAGGGTAAGGTCAAAATTAGGGCAATGATAAGGATGAAGGGCCAAGATTGAATTATAAGATAATTCAATCAAGGGTCAAAATTAAATGAGATGTCAAAAGATAAGAATAAATTTGGAAGATAAGACTGGCACGGACAAAGAGGTTGCTAGAGAAATTAAATAATAAAATTATTTAATTTAGGTGACCAATGAATAATTAAATAATAAAGACACATTTAACCATAGAGAATGTGACAAAGAATCATTTTGAATTAAAATAATGATTTAATTCAAAAATTCAAGAGTGGACCAAACAAATAAATAAAATTCTATTTAATTTATGAGAGAAGATAATGAATAATTAAATACCAAAATAATTATTTAATTATAGTGGATATGGGACAAAAAATTAAATAAAATAAGAATTTATTTAATTTTAGAAAAGAAGGACCTTACTAGTGACTTAATTAAATAAATAAAATTTATTTAATTAATCAAGGGAGAATAAAGATAAAAATGAATTAATTAAATAATTAAAATTATTTAATTAATAGAAGAATTATGACTTTAGAAAATAATTAAATAATTAAAAATTATTTAATTATTAAGAATAAAAGGGGCAATGTTGAATAATCAAGAGTTGCAAGCCTAGCACAATTTTATGTGTCTACAAGCAGAACAATGTATACCATTATGAGTTTGTGAATAAAAGCTGATGAAGTTCTGAGTTCAATACTGGCATAATTAGTTGATGCTTGCTAAGGGGGCCCACTTAGTAAGTATCTATAGTTAGTTAGTTAGTCATTCATTTTCTGTTGATCATAAGTTAGATTTCATTCTTGAAATTTCTATGCAAACTCAGTCTTATATTGTTCCTGTAGCATCAAGAATCCATCCCTGTGTCTGTTCTTGCAGTATAAGGCCAGTTCATAGTTTGTTTCTCAGTCATAGCTGTTATGATTTCTACTTTGGTTAAATTATGGTTGAGTTAAGAGAACTTTGCATTACCTTCCTGTAACATAGGTAGAATTCTTTCCAAGTATTTATTTTCAATAGGTTGTGACTGAAACTGGTTCTTAGTGCACGTATAGTGCCACTCCATTTCAAGTATACGTTCCTTGGTTTGACAAGTAAATGAACGACCATGAAAAGATATTAGTCGCCTGCTGGAATGTCCAATTCCCAGGATAGGTTTTGCCATGATTTTCATATCCTTTTGTGGGCGCGACCAATACCCACTTTGGAAGTGGTGTTTTTGGTAATGCCCCTTGAGCTCTATTTATCAATTCATCACCTAAGATGTTAAACATTATGCACCACCTAAGGGGAGTTTTGTTGCAGCCCCTAAGATGAGTATTTTTCCACCCCTTGAGGTGAGTTTTTACAAGATACTTCATGGATTCAACATAATGGAGCTTGTTTGGCCATGAACTTGAGCACACCTTTTTAACATGGCCACCTATAATAACATAACTTGCTTTCCAGTGGATCCATGTGTTTTATTAGTGATTCTTACATCCTTGTGAGAGCATAATTTTATTTTCATAGCACATTCAATGGATGATGTTTGGTATTTGAGATAATTTAATCTGACTGAAGTCTCTTTACCTTATCAACTTAAATCCTTTAGTACTAACCTTGTGTTTGTTTTGTGTGATCTTGTGTGTTTTCTTCATGTTCATTTTCATTTTATCATCATCCATATATTATGTTATGTGGGTGTTGCCACAATAATTGGTAACACTTTGTAGGACATCCTGATTTTTACCAAAATCACATAGTTTTATAAAATATAATAATTTAAGCATTGAAAGTTTTCATTTAAAGGATTCTAATTTAAGAGGGTTTGATCAAACCCCCTTGGATAGAACTCCACTATTTTTAAACCATACCTATAATGGAGTCTCCTCTACACCTATCAAAATGCTAATAAAATACCACTTTTGATTTACCTTTTGGGGGACCAAATGGATTCATTTAAAATTTATATTTTGTGACTATGTATTCATTATTATAATCTTCCTACAAAGTATAAATTTAAATATATTTAATTTTATTATTATATATATTTTTTATTTCCTATGAATGTAGGTTTTTCACTGAAAATCAACCTCTCTATTCTACATGTGGAAAAATAGTAGATTATCAAAAAATAATCTAAAAGATATCTAGGTGATTTGTATTGATGTCCTTGATCCAAAAATAAAATAAAAAATTTGATACATACAAAAAAAGTTGTGTTATACAATAAACCTATATCTAAATTGTAATTGGTTTGACTTCAAAACTTCATTAAGAAAATATTCAATAAAACACTATAAAACCAAATGAAGGAGCTAGATATTGTAGATAAAAATCTAAATTTGATAAAATTATAATTTTATCCTTCATATAGAAAAAAATTTATGTGTTATACAGTAAACATCACTCTTTGAAATTGTTGTTTATTGTAAAAAACAAGTTATCAAAGGAGATGGAAAAATAAATGCAATGTCATTACAAAAATTAAAATATATATATTTATAAACTACAAATAAAATGTCACAAATCACTAGTTTGCACCATCTTCAAATTCCACATGGTTTAGTAGCTATAGGTATTTGAAAGTGAAAATTTACTTTAAAAAGTTCAGTTCAATGTCAAGTTTGGAAAAAAAGTGTAACCCACTATTGTAGGATCACCCATGTCATGTATTTTCATTGTGTATGCTTCATGTTTTTTGACATGTATGTTTGTTTATGTTTTCTAGCTACATATCATACATATGTGTGTGTGTGTTCCTTTGTTATTATGTTGGTTTGCCATATGATCTTGGATCTTGTTGGCTTGGGATCTCTCCCTATATCCTTCATCATCCTTTCTCTTCAATATTTGGAAAATTGGACCCCTCTTGACATATATTTTCTACTTTAGTGTGAGTCTAAGCCTAATTTCATACTCTCACTAAAGTGGGGGTAATATTATGGTAGGTGACATTAAAATTGCTATCCTAAGTTGATTTATGTGTCTCCACATTCTTTTGAAAGTGTTCTAGGGGACATGAGGGACAAAACATTTGTTATTTATTCTTATGAAAAATTCTAATTGCAAATTCAAAGAGGTGGACCCATTATGGTGGTGGTTACTAAGCATCTTGTGACAATATTCATATTGGGCATCCAAACTTTTGGGTTAGGACCACTTGAGTGTGAATGTCCTTGTATGTTATTTGCATGCTTGCATGCTCTTGCATGGTTGAGCACCCAAGTGTGCATGTTGGTGCATGATTTTGCATGTAGTCATCAGAGCCTTCGTAGAGTTATGGAGAACTCAGGTTTGACCAATTCCTATTGGTTATGGGTTAGGCCTCCATGTGAAGGCCATGTGATAATTTAATATTTTATTCCATGTTTAATGGCTTTCCACTAAGGGAGCATGTTTTTTTTCCAGGAGGTTTTTCTTGTTGTTTAAGGATAAAATTTGTGGTATTCTCTCCCAAAAACTTCTATATATTGGATCCTTTGGATGGTGGTAACTTATTATGATTTCTTTACAAGTTGTCAGAAAGACAAAGTATTGTCGTATTGTAGAGAGGACTTTTGTATTTATGTACTATGTTGAAAATTAATAAAAACATTATATCTCTTTGGGTGTGGGGTTTTTTCCCGCAAGGTTTTCTCCATGTATATCTTTTGTCACTTGTGTTGATGATTGTGTTATTATAGATTTTTTCTTTCATTATTGCAATTATCAATCACTTAATCATTTTATGGCAATCTAGTAAACATAATTTTAGATTTGCATCCACATATTTAACTTCATATTGCTGCAAGTTATACCTTGATTTCCCACATTTGGTATTAGAGCTAATGGTTCTATTAAGAGAGGGACACCTTTCTTTTGAGTGTTGACGGGTTTTTGGTTGTAGTGGGAGCTTGTGCATTGTGGGTATTGTAGATTTGTGAAAATATTGCAAATCATGGCTTCTACCTCCCATTTGGATATTGATAAATTCAATGGAAATAGCTATGAGATGTGCAAGTTGAAGATGGAGGATCTCCTTGAAGAGAGAGATTAGTGGTTGGTAGTTTCTAATGAAAAGAAACTAGAATTAGTGTCTAATGAAGATTGGAAGAAAATGTACAAGAATGCACAAGGAACCATTTGGTTGTGTCTTACAGATTTCATCTTCTTGAATTTTTCAAAAGAAGCCACTACATACAATTTGTGGAAGAGGATAGGTGATATTTTTAACTAATAAGTTGTATCTCAAAACACATTTATATTAATTGAAAATGAAGGATGGTAATTCTATTGCAAAAAAAAAAAAAAATCTTTTAATATGACAAGTTAGCTTGTATCAGTAGATGTTAAGATAGAAGAGGAAGATAAATGTATTTTGATGCTTTTTTCTTTACCCAAATCTTTGGAAAATATAATTTTTGTTATAAGTGGTGGTGGTATAGAACCAAAGATGGATAGTCTCATTGCAATACTTCTTTTAGAAGAGATGAGGAGAAAGTCCATGGATGCAGGCTCCCAAGATGCCTTGCATGTGCAAGGAAGTTCCAAAGAAAAATGAGGGCCTAAAGGGGAAAATAAGATACACAAGTCTAAAGGATGTTCTAAAACCCTCAAGAAGAGCAGAGTAAAGTGTTGGAATTGTGGTAAGAGAGGACATGTAAAGGAGTGTAGAAAAAATAAAAGGAGTTCAGATGCTTCCATGGAAAAGTCCTCAAAAGATGACGATTTTGATGCTTTCTTTATTTTTGTTAACACTATTAGTGATGATTCATGGCTTATTGATTCATGTTGCTCCTACCATATGAATGCTCACAAGGAGTGGTTTACTTCATATTCAACTTATGATGGTGGAGATTTTTTCCTTGGTGATAACAACACGGAGAAGAATTTTGGTAAGGGAAAGGTAAAGTTGTGTTTTAGTGGTGGAAGGTTTAAAACTCTTGATCATGTTTTACATATTCTAGGACTTGTGAAAAAATTACTTTTTGCATCCAATTTGAATGATTCTAGTTCATGCATGTGATATTTGACAAGTCTAGTTGCAGGTTGGTAAGAGGGACTTTGGTGATTGCTAAAGTATTTTAGATAGGGAATTTATTTAGGCTTAATGCATCCACTTTTTATAATTATAACAATGTAGCAGGCATTGAAAATGCATGTATGTTGTGGCACCATAGATTGGGTCACATAATTGGAAATTTTCTTAAGACTATTTTGAATAAAAAGTTGGCTGACGGTCTTTCTAATTATTCTGTTGCTAAATATAATTTTTGTGAGAATTTTATCTTTGGTAAACATAATAGATCATCATTTCCTAATGGGACTAATAAAGCTAATAGACTATTAGTGATCATTCATTTAGATGTGATTTGACTAGTGGATGTTGAATCTTTTAAAAGATATCGATATTATGTTACTTTCATTGATGATGTGTTGAGATACACCTAGATTTATTTTATGCATGAAAAATCTTAATTTTTCACTAATTTTTAGGAATTTAAAGCCTTTGTTTTGAAGAAAATGTATTAGAAGATAAGGGTTTTGAGATCTAACGATGGGGGTGAATACTATTCTAGGAAATTTTATGAGTTCTATAAGCATGTAGGTATTGTTTGACAAAAGAATACACCTTCTACACCTCAAAAAAATGGGGTAGAAAAAAGAATGAACCAAACCTTAATGGAAAGAGCTAGGTGCATGTGGAGTGGTGCTAAGCTTGATAGATGCTTTTGGGTAGAAGCTATAAGTACTGCATGTTATTTTGTTAATAGATCCCCTTGTTCAACTCTTGTTGATAAAAATCCTTATCAAGTGTGGATAGGTAGAAAGCCT
>VDFB02101374.1:0-10391 GCA_007258455.2 Sequoia sempervirens | reverse complement strand
AAGCTATAAACAAAAAAGGTCCCACATTGACTCTCAAAGCACCCAACATGAATAGTAACACACCATATGTTTCCAACCAAGCAACTAACATGATACAAAATAATCAACAATGGGGACTCCCAAGATAACCAAGGCAATACCCACAAAGACAATTCACTCCTTTATCGGAACCAATTGAATTTGTCCTAAAGAAACTATTACAATCAAACATAATACAACTCCTAGAGACCAAACCATAGATCCAAGACAATTCAAACCCTCTTGGTGGGATGACAATGCCATTTGTGATTACCAGCACATGAAAGGGCATAAGACCTTGTCCTGCCATCAGTTGAAGAACATGATTCAAGACCTAATTCAAAATGGAACCATAGAGGTCAAGTGACAACAACAAACTTCCAATAAAGACCATACAATTTTCAAGAATCCATTGCAAGACCATGGAAAATCCTCCAGTTTAGGTCAAAAGATAGATAACCATGCTAATTATAGCAACACCACTTTTGACTACAAAATTATTAACCACCACTGAGATGTCGATGACCATGATAACACAATCACCATTAAGAAGCAACCAAAAATTATTGTTACCACCCACAGAGATAAGGTTACCATATCTGGTCCTCCTCCAAAGTAGCCACAATCCAAAACCCAATATAACCTCGTTAACCAATTGGGCAAGACACTCACACAAATTTCCATCCTTGAGCTTTTGCGCATATCACCTGAAAACAAAGTTATCCTTGATAAGGCTCTGAAAGAAACCTCTATCCCTACTAACCTAGATGTCAACTGACTTGTAGCCATGGTTGGATACTTGGACGACTCCTACCATGTCTCTTTTTATGATAAATATTACTCTACATCCAAGTAAAACAAGATAATGACCCATTGCACCTTGAGATCTTCATAAACAACAAGGTCATACGAGTCCTAGTAGATGGCTGAGTTGGATTGAACATTTGCACTTTAAAACTAGTAAAGGAACTGGGCCTATCTAAAACATGTGTGGATACAACTAAGAGCATTTTCATTAAAGCCTATGATGATGCAGAACGTTCTTCCGAGGTCGTTATCACACTACCTATCAAGGTTGGACCTACAATACTAGATACCACATTCCAAGTCCCGAATCTTGAACTACCATACAACCTACTCCTCAGTCGACCATGGATCCATTCCATGGGATTCGTTCCATCCACATATCATCAATGTCTAATGTTTCCTTATGAAGGCACTGGAATTATACTCACAGGAGATCCTGACCCCTTTCAATATTGCAATAATATGAAAGGGACAACTCAATTCTGTGTGCCTGTCAACCAAGAGGCCTCATCATCTTGCTACATTTATCCATCTTCATGGACCAGGTCATCCACTTCATTTAACCTTCCATCCAACCCCAAGGTCCAAATTCATGACATGGGATGTGGAGAATACCGTATGGATAATTTATCC
This sequence comes from Sequoia sempervirens, assembly GCA_007258455.2. Classification (NCBI taxonomy): domain Eukaryota; kingdom Viridiplantae; phylum Streptophyta; class Pinopsida; order Cupressales; family Cupressaceae; genus Sequoia; species Sequoia sempervirens. The sequence continues at coordinate 8,933 of VDFB02101374.1, read as the reverse complement.
ATGAACGAAAATGGTAATGTTGCTAGGAAAGATCAGAATTCCAACATTGATGTCAAGATAGCTGCAAAAGGAACAAAAAAAGATGGTCATGCTTGGATTGAAACCTTCTGGGACCCTGATAATACGTCGGCCTTTGCCATATCTACTTCCACTTAAGGTTTTCATATCCATGGTAACCCCCTATTTGACTGGGACATCTACGATAACCCACTCTAAGATCATGACCTTGTTGAGGATGTCCAGTCATCATCCTTCCATCCCACCTACCTTGGGCTAGGATATGCATCTCCTATTGTTTCCTCTACTAAGCCACCTTGCTAAGTAGTTAAGGATGTGCAAGCCTCCTTTGATGTTAACAATACTCAAAAGGATAGTCCCAAAGATTCCATTGATGGAATTGTCACTCCCATTCGTCCACTAAACATTCCTATCACTTCGCCTATTTCATCCATTTTACTCATGTCCACTTGCATCATAAACATGGATCAAAATGTTATATATCAAGAAAAGAATAAAGGAAAAGATCTAGTGAATGAGCTATCTTTAAAAGGAGATCAAAAATCAAAAGATATAAGGGTATGTGTAGGATCATGATGGGCCAAAAAGTGGCAATGTGAAAAAAGTAGTGTTTTACATCCACCAAAAACTGTGAAAATCCCCAGTTGACTTTTTTTTGGGTTGGGTGTCAATACATTGCTCCAAAGCAATGCCCAAAGCAAAGGATCATAACTCAAATATCCGATATATCTGATTTGGGTCGAGTAAAAATAGAAATATGCAACCATTTAAAATAGCTGGAAAACACAGTGAGTGCGACCTGGGCATATCCAATATCTGATTCAAGCTGATATCTGATTGCAAGATAAGTTTTTTTTTAATTGATTTTTCTATTAGTTTTGTATAATTTTAACTAGTTTTTAATAGATTTTTATTAAAAACTAGAGTTTTTAATGAATTTTGATTAAAAACTAGTGTTTTTATGGATTTTTATTAAAAACTAGTGTTTTTTATGGATTTTTATTAAAAAATAGAGTTTGCTATGGATTTTTATTAAAAATTAGGGTTTTATATGAATTTTTATTAAAAACTAGGGGTTTTTACAATAATTTCATTTATATTGTGTAATTTTAATTAGATTAATTAGTTTTTACCTTCAATAAGGTATTATGGTTGAGAATGAAAATGCACAAATGCCAAACTCTCCACCACCTCTGCACCCATCAATTGAAGAGTTAATTGGTGAAAAATTGGAGAAATTGAGGGGAATTTGTGATGTTTATAATACAATCCCTCGATTATCCCAGATGACAGAAACATTGAAGGAAATAATTAAAAATATAGAAACCCTCTCCACCCAACATAATGACATTCTTTTGTGGTGAGAGACCATGAGGGAATATTACTCCTATGGATTGTCTTATGAAGATGTGAAAGATCTTGAAATAAAAAAAGACCAAATAGCCTCTTTATTTGTTAACCCCTGCACTAGTCTGCTTGTTAATGTTAATAAACTGAAACTTTCTATAAAATGGTGCAAGAATAAGGAAATTGTAGATAAATTTTGGGATCATTGGTGGATGGTTTTTGATAAACCACCGAACAACAATATTGATGTACCATTTTACTTTATTAAAAAATTATACGCTAAGTTTGTGTATGGCATCATGTCAATTACTTTTACACTAAACCCTTCCAGGGCAGTTAGAGTAGTCCAGGACCCATTTGTTCCCCCTCCTCCCCTTCCTCAGCCACCTCCAATACATCATCCAAATATTATCAAGGATGAAACCGCATAGACTATTCGGGATATTCACTCTTTGAGTGATCTTTTGGTTTCCCATACTGCTACAGTAGCTCAACCACATGTTGGTGATGTTGGCATTGGATCGAGTGCTACTGCATCATCCTCCTCAGGTCCACATATCTATGTGCCACATGCACTGTGTGCCACCAGATATGCTTGGGTCCTCTTGTATAGCCCTCTGAGTATCCCATGGACACTTCTGATTATGACCTCCATGATGTGGAAATTATAGGATATCAGATGTAGGAGAGTGGAGCTCACCCTACATAGTCCTCTTCTGCTAGAGAGGGGGACGTTGGAATAGTTACATAGGTAAGATTTAAGTTGTGAATTCATAACTTGCATTTGTTTTTAAATGAATATTAATAAGAGATAGTATCAAGTACTAATATTTATTTACATGGTCTATTTAAAAGTTGATGTTTGAGGAGGAGCTTACATAGGTGACTAATAGCACCCTTAGGGCCATTTCATTTGGCCTTGACATGCACACAATATATATTTTTGCACTCACTCATTTACATTTTTTTATTATATACTTGCTTGTCATTTGAATTGTCATTAATGAAATTATATATTAACTTATAAGTTTATCTTATTTTCCTCTTATAGGAAACACCTAGTGTGAGCGAGGTGTAGTGCTATCCTGACTATGGAAGCACAATGGTAGATAAGGGAAAGGTAATTGAACTCAAATTTGATTGAATTAAGATTTTTAAGATCTTATATTGATTATACATACATCGACATAGATTGGTAGTTTCATATGTCCTTTTCATTTTTATGTACAGGTGGTTATGAGCTATACATCCTTGTTGACAAGTGTCACAACACCTGAAGGAGTAGGTATTGGAACACCTCAAGGAGTGGGTGTTGAAACACCTCAAGGAGGAGGTGTCGATACACTTGAAGGAGATAAAGAAAAAGAGATGCTTAAAGAGGTATGTGTTTATTTTATTTTGTGTTTGGTAAATATGTTCCTATTACCGACAATTGTATGGGTATGTGTAGGATCATGATGGGCCAAAAAGTGGTGATATGATGGGTATGTGTAGGGTATGTGGCTGATGACTTTTTTTTACCCAAAATTGATTAAATGAAAAGGGTCTTTAAAGGACATTATCAGCTTTCCACCAATATAAATTATGCTTTGAATTTAATAAATAATTGTATTCATTTTTCTATTTGATTATGACTAAAGTCCTAATTGATAGGGTGATTGAAAAACATCTATGGCTTTTCAAATTGGTATCACATTTTTTGAATCTGAAACTATGTATCACATTCTATGCTTTGCATGCCTGGGATTAAAAGAAAATCCGAATTCATGAAGTTTTGACCAAGTTAAGGTAGTCAAACATATGATTTTAATATTTTTTAAAATTTTAATAATAAAATCATAATTAATTATTTGCTTGAAAAATTACAAAAATGGCCATCACATCGAGGGACATAAGGTCACTACTTATATCTAAAATATTATAAAAAATATTATCAATTTTATTGTGGTTAGAGATTGGTCCGGATAGACGCCTACTTATTTTTTTTTCTCTGAGGGAATTTAGGAACTGCCATTGAAATTTCCAATTTTTCCTCAGAATACAAATTTAAAAAAAAACTTTATTAGTTTAGAGCTACATTCAATTTTCTATATCATTCTTTTACATATTTTAAAATAATATAGAAAACTTATTCAAGTTACATGTCAGAGTTGCCTAGCTCTAGTTACATGAATTTTTCACCACTTAGGAGACCTATTTTTCCATGATGATCTGCACATACTAAGTATGCTAAGCATAAATTTTCTATGTTTCAGCCATATGATTGACGTTTGAAAGTTAGGACAGTTGGTTCTTTGAGAGGGCATATTCTGGACTCCTATGCCCAGAAGAGATTGCCTTGTTTGGAAATTAGTAAGATTTCAGATTTTGAGACCAATTATAATTCAATGTATATTGATTTTGATGTTAATTATTCAATTTTAAATTATATAGTATAACTAATCTCAATTGTGGTTTGAATTTTTCTTGTGCAACTACCTTTAGAGCCAAAGAGTGCTTCGAAGAGGCTCCATTTTGATGTTCCACCAGTATTTTAGGATGAGATAGACATCTTGGCATGTAAATTTTGAATAGATATTGAGATGGCATATGCCACATTTTAAAAAAATTGTTTGAGTTGGAGTTGATGCCATTTTTGTACATGGACATACACTTGATTATTGGATAATTTGATATATAGAAGTTGACAATCAAAATAATTTGTTCCTCATGTGCATGATTAAACTCTTCAAAAATTTAGTCTTGAGCAATGGTTAAATATCAATGTACAATAGCATAAAAATAATGGTTATATTATATAGTTTATATTCACATCATTGATTACATTGCATTGCACATCTTTCAAATTCAAAGCATTACTTCACATTGCATAACTAACAACTAGATGCAGATAGATTAAAAAAATTCAATTATATTATAGTTTTTACAAAGTCAACCTAAGCAGTTATGCAATTACTTCACATTGCATAACTAATAACTAGGAGAAACTGCCAATTGTATTTAATTGTAATGGAATTATATGAGACCACATTTCTTTGAGGCATTTTTTGAAACAGTTCATTTCCTTGTCTAGGCTACCACATTTTTCATACATGTCTACCAAAGATTTTTATCAAATAGTTCATTGGCTTGTTGCTATGGCTAAAATCCTAAAAAAAGTGCTTTCAAACAAGCTATGGATGCTTGGAAAAATTATATCAAATTATAATAGTAAGCAATAGCATAGAAAAGCCGGTATTGGCATGGTGTGATGGTTTATAGGTGGCATTGTTGTTCTTGACACAAAGGTTCAAACACTGTTGGGGTGGTATTGTTGAATGGTTGTATTCCAGTTCATAGCTCCAGTCAAAAGTGTTTACCCCTTGAATAAAAAAAAGCAATAGCATAGAAAAGGTAATGAACTATTTGAAAAAATGCCTCAAAGAAATGAGGTCTCATGGTGATGGAATTCCATGGGAATCAAAATCAATTTTGATTCTCATGGCATTCCATCACCATGAGACCTCATTTCTTTGAGGAATTTTTTCAAACAGTTGACTGCCTTGTTGATTGTCATGGCATTCCATTACCATGAGACCTCATTTGATTAAGGCATTTTTTCAAACAGCTCACTTCCTTGTCTATGCTACCACATTTTTCATACATGTCTATCAAAGCATTCTATCAAACATTTCATTTCCTTGCCGCTATGGCTAAAATCCTAAAATAGGTGCTTTCAAACAAGCTATGGATGCTTGGAAATAATCTATCAAAGAATAATAGTAAGCAATAGCATAGACAATGCAATGAACTATTTAAAAAAATCCTCAATGAAATGTGGTCTCATGGTGATGGAATGCTATGAAAAGAAAATTGCTATAGATTGTCATGGCATTCCATGACCATGAGACCACATTTTTTGAGGAATTTTTTCAAACAGTTCACTACCTTGTATATGCTACCACATTTTTCATACATCTACCAAAGCATTTTATCAAATAGTTCACTACCTTGCTACTATGGCTAAAAGCCTAAAACAAGTGCTTTTAAACAAGCTATATTGATGCTTGGAAAATGGTGCAGGAGCACCTTGGAAATAGAGGACTAGGTGATGGTTAGTTGATGCAACCAAGGATGGAAAACCACTCACTTTCAATACAGGGGATTCCTAACCACCTTTCTTTTTACAAACTCAATCTAGACTTATTTTCCAATCTTTCACCTAGACAAGCTTGTTGGTCAACAACTCCAATTTTCTCAACTTAACTCTCAGATCTCTTTAACAAATCCTGCAACTAATCATCATTCTAGACACCCATTTTAGTCCCCTTCAACATACTTCCAACTCACATAGGACTCCTTTGGAACAACTTTCAGAAATCATGCAAACTACATTGCTCAACCTAGCCAAATAGGCCAAATTTCCAAAGAAACCGACCTTGGAACACTTCACAAACACTAAAACTTGTTGGGGAAGCACTCAATAAATGACAAAACCTCAAATCTTCCCATTTATCCTCTAGAACTCACCCTCTAAGACCCTATTCCACAAAACCCTCGAATTGCTCTAATTTGACAAGGGTTTATTGAAAAACCTACTTGCAGACTTCCCCAGACTTTACCACCAACTCCAACACCCTTGAATAACCCTACACAAGCTTAAAATAACAAGAAAAGAGACTTCCCTCAAACAATTCCCACTTACCCACTCTAACCTCACTTTTTCATGGAAAAACACCCCAAATGCCATCTAGGGCATCACTAAAAATCATAATCCTAACCTCCGCTACACAAGAAACAATGCAAACATGTTTATCTATCCTAACTAATCCTATCCACTGAGTTACAACATTATACAGTGGGTGGAAGGCTTAAAACTCCATTTTAAATGCACTCAAACCCATGGAACAGGGCTCACAGACTGACCTCCAGTAAAATGACTCTTAAATGCATAAAAATGAATGAAATTACTTCAAACCAGGTTTGTGAAGAAGTTAACTCTACTGCCCACTAGTTTAAATTAAAAAGAAAGCACAACCACACTGTACAATACCAAGAAACTTCAAGAATTCTAGAAAAACACAAAAATTTGCATAGAGATAACAAGATTTTATTGATTCTCTTTCAAACTTGGTTTCTCCAACCTCAAACTCGAACATAAGAGGCCTTTTTAAACATGAAAGACATCAACTACCATCCCACAACTGACTTCAACCAATTTTCAAACTCCTTATGGCTGTTGGAGTACAAACTTGCACTTTTTACATATTTTATTGACAACATTTTTGCTCATTTTGCATTATTTTGCAAGTTGACCCTCCTAGACTCCTACAACATTAGGGATGTACTTAGACCTTATTGAATCCAAAAACATAACCATGCACTAATAAAAATGGCATTCAACCTATCTTGACAACTTTTCCAACAAGATTTACAAATTTTACAATATGGTCTCAAAAGACCCCAAAGTTGCCAATTACATCAAAAATAGCCTTCATCGACCTTATTTAGACAAAAAACACCTAAACAACTTAGACTCCATCATCAAGACCCAACTCTTCATGTAGCAACTAGAGAAAATTCATTTAAATAAGTAGGTGCTCCTGCACCATTAGTGAGTCAAATTTTGAGTTTTAGTTTTATTTTGAGTTGTTAATAAGGTCTATTAGACCAAAAATATTGTAATAAAGGCCTTATGGGTCAGTTTTTTGAAAAGATGCTAAAAAGAGTATTGAAGTTGCTTTGTACAACTTGTCAACTTTGCAGGTTAGAGGAGGATTAATGCTCTCCCACTCAAATTATTGCTTGTAACTGATGTAATATGGTGGGAAATATGTTCAAAATCCTTTGACTAATTTGATGCATGAATATTGAATGATTTTGAAGTGAATAATATAAGTTTTCTCTAATTTTTTGCAAAATTTATGTGTTTCCATAACCTGTCAAGCTTAGTACAATTATGTACGAAAGTTTTACATGAAAAAATCATTGGGATTAGTTAGATGTATGTATTATCTTTCATTTAATTCTTATTTGGATTGATTTCATTGGAAATTTAATGAGTTCTAAGTATATTTTTCTATCGGGTGGTCTAAAACCCTCATTTTCAAGGGTTGAGATTAGTAAAGATGTAAAATCTCATCACTCCACTATTGGAATCTTTTGAAAACTGGTGGAATAAAGCTTTGTGGGGTGCTTTATCATATTTTATTGGTTGTAGGGCTAAGAAAGTATGTTTCATGGATTTTTGATCGAGCCCTAGCTTGATTTTCTCATGTGTTAAGCTAGGATATCAAGAGAATAGCATAGATCATCAACTTTTTAAGAATATTATGTCGAATAAATCTTGGATTCCTATGTTTTTCCACCCAAGGAATCTATTGATGAATTTTTTGGAGTATGTGAGTTAATTTGAGCACACCTCTTCTGTAAAAGTGGCCTATTTAGGCCTAATTACAACATTGCAGGTCAAATTAGACCAATTTTTTCCAAAGTAACATCATGAACCTTTTTGATATGTTGAAAAATGTGTTAAAGAGTTCTCAAAAATTTGTTGGTCCTGTCTTTAGTCGATCATCTACTATGGAATTGAATGAAAACTAGGTATAGGTGCCCTAGTTGGTGAATAGTTGAAATGGTGCAAAACCCCATTGTTGGGTTTGAAGCCTTCATCAAAGTTTGAAACTGTGTTAGTTTGGGTTGTTATGACATTTTCCACCCCTATCCTTGCATCAGAAAATATCTATCAAATCATAATAATAAGAAATATCAATGACAAGGCAATGAACTATTTGAAAAAATGCCTCAAAGAAATGTGGTCGCAATGTGCATGTCATTGAATTCCATCACCACGAGACCACATTTCTTTGAGGCATTTTTTCAAATAGTTCACTTCCTTGTCTATGCTACCATATTTTTCCTAGGGGGATAGAGAGAGAGAGGGTAGAGGGTAGAGGGTTTAGGGTTTATGGTAGGAGGGAGAGAGAGAGGGTAGAGGGTTAAGGGTAGAGGGTAGAGGGTTTAAGTGTTTAGAGTTTAAGGGTTAAGGGTTGAGGGGAGAGAGATAGAGGGAGTGACTTTGAGGGAGATACTTGAGAGAGGGAGAGGGGGTAGGAGGGAGAGCTTGAGAGAGAGAGAGGGTAGAGAGTTAAGGGTAGAGGGTTTAGGGTTTAAGGGTTAAGGGTAGAGGGGAGAGAGAGATAGAGGGGAGTGTAGAGACCAAAGAGAGAGGGAGAGGGTATGAGGGAGAGACTTGAGAGAGAGAGAGAGGAAGTGGGAGAGAGATAAAGGGTATATGATTTAAGGGTTAAGGGTAGAGGGAGAGATAGAGAGGGAGTGAGTGAGAGAGAGAGACCTAAGAGAGGGAGAGGAGATATGAGGGAGAGATTTTAGAGAGAGAGAGTAAAGGGTAGAGGGTTTAATGGTTTAGGGTTTAAAGGTTAAGGGTAGAGGGGAGAGAGATAGAGGGGAGAGAGATAGAGGGAGTGACTCTAAGAGAGAGACTTGAGAGAGGGAGAGGGGGTAGGAAGGAGAACTCAAGAGAGAGAGGGGGTAGAGGGTTAAGGGTAAAGGGTTTAAGGGTTTAGGGT
>VDFB02101372.1:0-69613 GCA_007258455.2 Sequoia sempervirens | reverse complement strand
ACATGGAAAACATTCAAGCATGGAGAACATTCAAGGAAGAAGGAAGTGACTGGTGAGCTATGGATAGGACGGAGAAGGGGGCACATCCGTAGTGTGTGTCCAACCTGGGGTACAAGAGAGGGTGCACTCAAGACGATCCTAGCCAGGGCATGGTTTTTTCCACGAGTGTTGAGCATTGTTCCAGAGGAATCAGCACTCGTGTAGAGCGGCAAAGTGCGCTTATTCCTCCTAGATTGTTCACAGGTGGAAGAGGCTGAACTAGGGTCCATTCCAGCAATAATTGGGATTGTTTGCACATTTCAAAAAAGATAAGTATTTATTAATGCATGATTAATTATCTAAGAAATAAAACTGTTTTAAATCCTTTTGCATTTACCGTGTAGTGAAGTGCAATTAATGATTTATTCACTGCATAGTTCCATGTAATTGAATGCAATTGTTGAATTATTTATTATATTCAATTTAATTTCAAAACTATTAAATCTGGGAATTAAATATTAGATTAAATTTTTTGCATAGAAATTATTGGGAATTAGTCAGGTCACAATTTGGTATCAAAGGAAATGTAATGTCACTTTTCCTCCTAAAGTAGTTTAAATATCAATAGCGAATTTAATAGATTGAACATTAGTGTTAAGATAATTCACAAGATGCAATATTACTAAAATAATGTAACTAATAAAGTAACCAATGTAACTATGATATGCAATAACAAGGATTTTAAAGTAAATAATCAACACAGTCAATTGAATCACACATCTATATGATTCATGTATATTAACTCTGAAATCATATATATAATATTCTCAATATAACTTAGAATCAATGGTTTTAATACTTATCTGACTAATAACACTTGGAAAAGCCACTCTCACTGTAGGAAGATGTCAATGGTACTAGCTCTTGCCATGGAGCAGTCTGGGAGAGATCAGCGGACTTCGCCGCTCTACACAAGTGTTGGTTCAACCAGAACAATACTCAACACCGTGCACAACATGCTCCATAGTAATTACTCAACATGTAAACCAAGCCCTGGCCAAGACCATCTTGAGTGCACCCTCTTGTACCCCAGGTTGGACACACATTATGGATGTGCCCCCTTCTCCGTCTAGTCCATAGCTCACTAACCACTTCCTTCTTCCTTGAATGTTCTTCTTCCTTGAATGTTCTCCATGCTTGAATGTTTCCCATGTCTTACACAAATTCTTTATAGAAGTCTTAAGGGGTGGTTCCAAATCATCACACCCTTTCACAAAGGTTGCCTATAATAATTATTTAAACAAATAATTATTCTTCCCCCTTTTTAAAAGGTACTTATACATATTCTTTATTAATATCTCTTTTAACCAAAGGATCACAATATCCTTTATTTTTCCATCTCCCTTTTTAATTTTTAAAGGGTTATTTCATAACTTTCTCTTCTCTTGGGGAAAAAGTCACATAACATTTGGTTTGCCAATTTTTTCCTGAAACAATTTTTGTTGCTATCAATCAGACCATGTTATCAGAAGTATAAATAGTTATCAAACCTATATCAACATTCTATTTCATCTTTACAAGGTATTCTGCAATTGGTTCATGATTAAATTGATTTATCTATGTTACTTGGCTTATTTTGGGTTATTGTAGCAGTCTAGGTTTCTTATTAGAACTTTGTATTAGCTTATCCCACGGTTGTTTTCCAAAATGTTGCTTTGTAATGCAATTTATATAATCTTGTAAACCCTAGATGGTAGTTCCGTTGGGGAGGCTTTCATTGAATGAATTTTCATTTTTGTAAAGTTGGACTATTTACTACCAAGTGTTACTCGAGTTGTGAAGAAGATAGCTAACAATATCACTAAGGTCACAAGGTGGTATTTGTCAGAAGCTACTTTTTCCTAAGTGGGCAGACTTGTCACCAATGGCCTATAAGGCGATTGAAGTTGGAATCCACCAAGTTATGGTAGGTTCACTACTTGTGGGAATCTTTGGGTTGAGGACAAACCCCCGTGTAGAATGGGATACATCGAAACATCTTCCCATTTGCCCAATGATGTAGAAGATCGGGTAAAAGGATGGACCCATGGTGTAGTGCGCAATGCACGGACATTCCTTTTCTATCTGGGATGCACTATGGACAGGTGTTAGTCAACCATTGTGGATGTGTTAGTCATTGTTGTGTAGATGTTAGTCACTCATTGTGTAAATGTTAGTCACTCATTGTGTAAATGGCCTCGGATTTTGAGTACATTGTTATTGATGCCCTTGCCAGTGATGATACCAAGTAGCATGGGCTGCTTGACTGTCATCATAGACGTCGATGGATTGGGAAAAGGATGGGACCCACGGTGCAATATGGGATGCACCAACATTCCTTTTCCAAGTGAAATCTACTTACAAGCTTATGTGATTGTGAATCAATTAGTGGATTGATGCATGTAGTAGGTTGCATCCATTTCCACTACCAAATGTTCTTTATGTAAACATGTGATGTATGTGTGGATTGTTCACACTAGATATATGTGATGTATGTTGGAGCTAGTCACTGTGGTATATGTGATGAGTGTATGAACCAATCACTATTGTACTTTTGATGTGCATATGAGATAGTTACCATTGTACTTGTGACGTGTGTTTGAACTATTGACAATTGTACTTGTGATGTATATGAGCTCATCACCTTGTATATATGTGATATATGCTTGAGACAATCACTGTGTATGTGATCTTGAGATTATGGTATGATACGACCCTTGTGTATTTGTGTATGTTGTACATTAAGGATTGGTAATGTTTGGTATGGCACCAACACTTGATGGCAATTTTTTATCATACTATTGGACCAAGTTGATAGTTAATGCTTAATGAATGGTTATGATTTAAAGGTTAGATCAAAGATCTCAACAAGAGGAGAGAATGAACTCCCTCTAACAATGGTGTGCAAACTACGAAGCCTTCGATTTCCCACGAGGGGATACGTAGGCAAGGTCATCATGAACCCTTGAAGTTTAGGTTTGGGTCTAGGGATGACCCTAATATCAGGAGCTTATCACTTTTGTGTGCAAGTATAAAAGGAGGAAATTTAGTTGATCACACCATAGTGAAGGGAAAAGTTATGAAGTCAACACTTCTAAGCTAGATGGAAAATGTTTGGTCAATTAAGTTGGTAGTTGTTTTGAATTGAATAAAAAAAAATGTAGTGGCCAAGGGGTGGTTTTTACAATAAAAGTGTTTTTATACACTAATATAAAATAAAAAGTATTGTTTAATTCTTTGGAAGGAAATTATAAATCAAGGTTCAATTTGAAAAAGTATAAAAGAGGGGTGCCTAGCCTCATTTGGTATCTAGCATTCACTTTGGCATTTTGATCATTTTTCAAATTGAACATTTCATTCATTCTACCCACCCAAGGATGAAAACCCTTGGTTGTTTTCAGAGATCTTTGAGGACAAAAACCCTCTTGGATTTCCATTATTGGAGGTGAGTACAAAACCCTCATTCTCTAGCATTTGCAATTCCACACAAGAGTTGCATGGTGAGCTAATTTGGAGTCTTGATGCAAATTTTCAGGTTGGGCGATTGGCATTTGGAGAGTTTCCTTGGATTTGCAAATTTATTATTGCTGTTCATCATTAATTTTGGCTAGATTTGGAGTGCCATTCTCATGATGGAGACTATCTCATCATTTCCAGCCCTTACCCAGCACTAGTTTTCTGATATATCAGTCATCTCTGCATATTTAATTGCTGATCTTGGCATATTTACTTGGAGCATCTGCCCTAGGACTGACCTGTAACATTTTGGGAGGGTTGGAGGTGTCATACTATCACATATATTTCTGATATTATCCGTCTTCAAGGGTGATCTGTATATTGGAGGGTTTGTGGTGCTAAATATATGCTGTTTAAGATTATTTTTTTCTCCTAGAGGCTGCTGTACCATTTCCAAAGGAGGGAAAACAGCAATTTTGGCATTTTGGGGTGAGTGACCAGCATTTAAACACATTGTGAACGCTGTGATCAGCATTTGGCATGTCTTTATGACATTTTTTTGAAGCCAAATCATAAAGAAAGGGAGTAATCAGCTTATGATCATCATTAGCCTACCCTAGAGGGTTGCGATCTGTAATTTACATCATTTTCCAGCTTCGTTTTGAGGGTGAACCAGCATTTTGTCATGCTCCATTGACAGTGAGCTACTTTGTCACACTTAATCAGCCTTTTTGAAGAGCAATTTGCATTTTTTGTAAGACGATTTGACATTACAAATTCAGAAATATTCAGTTTGTACTTGTGATTGTGTTCCCATTTCAGATCTGAAATTAAATGATATTTAGTACAGCTGTTAGACAATTTTCTAGCCATATATTATCAAGTTTACACTCATATTTGTCCCATTTCAGTGCATAAAGATTTCATGTTTTCTTTCTAACCAAATCAAGGGTTTGATATGATCAGTTTCAGTTGTCTACAGTAGTTATCAGCATTTTATTTTTTTGTTGTTCCTTGACAGAAAACTCAGAAAAATACAAAAAAATCAGAAATAGCGAAAATTACGAAAAAGGGGACATTACTGGATGTTGTTGTTTTGCACATTGACCTTATATTGTGCACAAGCATGTTTTTGTATGTTGAGTTATCTCTTAGGTCATGTGCACCTTTTTGCTTGAGGACACAATTTTTTTTAACTTGTGTATAACCCTAATTGGTCTTGGTGCAAGCCTATTTGAGAGCATCTCAAGCTGCACGCAAGTTTCTCTTGCACAAAGCATGGCCCAAGCCTTGCCCAAGCTCTAGCACAACCATGCAGCCCACGCAACCCCAATCGCAAAGACCCCACATCACACAAATTGAACCGTATGCACCCAAGAAAAGTCAATGGATGTCAAAATGTTAGAACATGCTGTCAATGTCAAGGCGATCTGTGTCAAACAACAATGATTAGATCTTATGATGATTGGGTAGGTCTGAAATGTTAGTGAAGTGTCAATTTCATATTTATTAAGGACTGGCATGAATGTTCTATTCGTACAATACATATTAATGCCTTGTACATTGGATTTCCTCTTGGGCACACATTAATAGCAATATGGCATGCATCAACCTTGGAACAAAGTGTAAATCAGATTTCCTGGTCTTGGCAATATTTTTCGAAGATGTTAGACATTTGGAGGGTTGTTCTCCTCACAGTTGGTCTACTTAGAATTTGACCTGTTGTTGTTTTCTAGGTTTTGGGTAGAGCTTAAGTGTGTGCTTAGTACACTTGTAATGCAAACTCTCAACATAATTCTATAAGGGTTGAGAGTAGCATAGTGGCATCAAGTTTTGCATATGGTTGGTCCATTGTATTTCTTTCAGTCTACATTTAAATATAATTTTGCTCATTCTCCATTAATCTTCCTTATTTAGCTTTCATTTGTGTGCTCTACGCCCATTTGCTAAGTTTTCATTCAATCCACATCTGGTTGCTGTACAAATATGTTAAAATAATATACCTAAAATATCTCTTTTGTAATATGCTAAAATATTTGCCTAAAACATTTTTTATTAGCCATTATCTCCACAAGCAGCTCAATGTTCTCTCATAAGTTTGTAAGAATTATGACCTCACCATTAATGTTTGACAAAACCAAAGTAATAATAACTTATTCCAAAAGAACATCTTATCATCCAATTTTTGTATGACAAAAATACCCTTGAAAAGGTCCAATCTTATTAGAGGATATTGACTTCAAGTGCTATTTAAATTGATGCCACAATGTAAATAAGAGAAGTGTTGGTGATTAGAAATCTTATTATGACTTGAAAATGTTTGTAGAAATGTTGAAATACCCTTCAAAAGGTCCAATCTAATAAATACCTTGATATTGACTTCAAGTGCCATTTAAATTGGTACCACGATGTATATAAGAGAAGTATTGGTGGTTAGAAATCTTATTATGGACTAGGATTAGACAAAAAATTTAACACTTTGGTCATTCTAGTTATTCTATATAGTTGTGAAGTCTAGGTTTGCAGCATCTTTTAAGAGACTTTAAAACAAAATTGAACAAATTCAAAAGCATTTTAGAAAATAAAATTTCATAATAAAATGTAATACCTTATTCCATATTCTTTTGATTGAAACAAGTTGTACTTCAATGGAATCAAAAGTCGTGACTAGACACCTAAAATATAAATACAAGCTACTCAAATTAAGTAACAAGAGGCTCACAATTATTGCTTCTAGTATGAGTCATAGCTACCATACACTTTAAAAAGGGAGGGCTGGAGAAATTAAAGCTTGGATTAAGTACTAGAATATTATCACAATCTAATCAACAATATTAACCAGATCAGATCAAATCTTACATCTCTATTGAGTTCAAAGAAAAAATATGAAATGACAATGAAATTATTAACAAGAGGACTTTGGGGTATTAGAAAGACTTTAATAATCTTAACTTTTGATTGATTAAAACTATTTTTTGAGCATTGTATGCTTTAAAAACAAAATGAATATTGCTAAACTAAGGACTAGTGTCCATGACCTATAGAGTGAAACTGGTTTCTACTACTTGTGGCCTACAAAGTGAAACTAATCTAAAAAATAAATTTGTAAACTTTGTGATACTGATAAAATTGGCACAACACTTCCTTTTAATTTGCCCTACCCAAAAGCAAATTCACCCAATTTAACAAATCAAATAATATTCAAGAACTTTTAACTTACAAGAACCAGTACAACTTGGATGCCTCACCTCCATGATGTTCAAAATAGAAATGATATTGTATCCACACATATATGAACAACTACCATCCTATATCTCTTTTATCTTTTGTAGGGCATTCTAGACTCATGTGATCACACAGAAAACGAGGAAGATAAAGAATTACTATATCAATCATAAAATTGACACTTCCATCTATAAAGAGTTACAAGACAGAGATGATTACAGGGATGGCAATAATAATGAGAGTAACTCCATTAACACATTGTAAAAGGAAGTTAACATTAAAGTATATATCTAAATGATACATTTTAAAGCTCCTACTGAACAAAATGGTCTAAAGGAGATTAGAACTTGTCGTCATCATCACATAGAGGAAGAGATAAATTAATTTGTACAATCTATGAATCTATATGTTAGCATAGATAAAGATGTGTATATCTAATTTACATAAACATGGATATTAGTATGTATACATGGGTTTAAGCACGTACACATGTTTAAGCTTATATAGATACGTACAACCATATATAAATAGGTAGAAGCATTTATACACATGCATGTCATGAGTATCCATACGCATACATGGGTATAAAGTATATTTATATTAGTCGTAGTATATATACGTGTAGAAGCGTGCGTGTAGGTGTAGAAGCGTGTTATATTTATGTGTGTGAGGGACAGAAGTTGAAGCGGTGGAATTGTCTAAGGTGCTCTTTAATTTCATAGCGATAAAACCATTTTTTACAGTAGCAATAATATGTAATAACATAAACCTACACAAATATACCTGCACAGATGAGTTTAAAGAATCTTTATCCCTTGCTTGTAACTGTGCTTCCAAAGAAGATATTTTCTCTGACAACTCTGCATTCTTCTGCCGCTCTCTTTCAAGTTCAGCCAGAAGGTTGATTACATTCACCGCAGACTCATTTATAGTATTGTTCACACTTGAATCCTCGAGTGAAGGATCATCTATGTTAAGGCAGGTAGAAGAAGGATTGTCATTGTCACCTGAGTTATCAGGGATAACAGGAAGAGTGGCAGACTCAAAACATGAGTTAGGGGTAGACACAGGTGTAGGTATAGTACTAGTAGTAGAAAAAGCACTCCCTGATGTCACAATGGGCAAGTAGGGATGAGTGGTGAGAGCACAACAGTGGGCACCTCCATTGTTACTTATGGAAACTGAATAGTTTCTTCCTTCTCGCTTGGTGGAGTGGTTGTAGAATGGTATTGCTGTCGAATACTCCCAGCCCTCTCTGTTGAAGCTGCCAAGGTAGGAGTTGGTCCTGTCACCCTCTAAGCCTATCAGGGATGAAATGGAAATGGGTTTCTCACAGGATGGCGTTTCCACCAACACAGGAGGGCCACTTCCCATGTGCTTCAAATAAAGCCTGGGGCCAATGCCGGATTGGGAGTCTGCCATTCAAACATCACCCCGCCATTGTTTCACCCGCCATGGTCAGCTGGCACTGCCCAATCTCAATCCTAGAGCTGAAAGTATGTAAGGTTGGTAGAATACAGCGAAGGGAAGGGAGAAATTGGTGAGATATGTACAAAAAAATTCCACGCGAGACAAACAAGGTCTGCGGTGCCATTGAAGGACGGCATGATTGTGATTGGAATGCCCTTTGCGGTTATACATTTTGTGCAGAGTCAGGCAGTGGCCTCGTTTGCATGGTGCATGGGTAGTGCATGTACCCATGCACCAGCCGCGGTCAAACTTTGGCATGCTGATTCTTTGCACCTGCCTTGGGCTTTGCGACATATTTTTTTGTACGTATGTCTTCATTATATCTTTTGGATGAAAGCTCTGCTCTCCTCCTTTCTCTTTTCCTCTTTTAAGGGTGAAAAGAACGAAAAAAAGCTTTTCTCCTCTCTTTTCGCCTTTATCATAAGGTTGAAAAGTAAGTGTATATTTTTTATTTTTTATTTTTTATTTATTTTGTTTTAAATATAATTGTTTATGTATAAGTAGTATGTTTTAATGCAAAAGTATAATAGATTTTATATGAGTTTGATTGAAATTGATTTTACACATTTTAGGGATTTAAATTTTGTCTATAGATTCTTGATTTTTTAATTTAGATGTGGATTTGAATCTATATTTGGTTTGAATTTGTGTTAGATTTGTAGCTAGATATTTAATCAATAAACTTGTAATTTTAAATTTAATCATGAGTTCAAGTTGACCCTTTTTCAATTAGATGTCATTTGTTAACTTGAAAATGAAATATTCAAATTTGCATTTTGGGACATTGTACAAAAGGAGAAACCCTAAATTTATTCTAAACATCAAAGAGAAGAGCGGAATAATCTAATGACATCATGATTTAGCATTGTATTGTAACTACATTAATGTTTGCATCAATAAGGATGGATTAAGCATCTCACATGGTTGCTTGAAGTGTCTTGGAACTTATTTAAAACTATTAAATCAATTTAAATATTTGACGAAGGCAAATGGAGGGAGCAAATCACCTTTCACACCTAACACAACAAACTCAAATGGTATCTCTTAACACTTAAGTGAAGATAACTGAAGTGAAATATTTATGAGTAAATCTAATATCATGTTCAAATCCACAAGAAAGGGTCATTATTTTAGAAAAGTTTACATCCACAATTAAAACGGTCATTCTTGTAGGTATGAAATTGCCCTTGCATATTTTTTTATGAATAACATGAGTCTAGATTTGCAATGAAATCATGAAAGATTAGTTTTAGTCATCATAATTGTCTCCAAGAACATACTAATATTTCAATGTCAATTGGCTATCATGTAATTCTATATACTTATCCCACTATCTAAATTGAGCAACAACATGAGCACAAGATTTTGTTATGGAGGAATTCAAAGGTTGAATATGATTACTTTGAGGTTCATCCTCTCAAAGATGTAGATGGTTTTAATATAATTGGGTGAGATCTCCTTTTGTTTGTGTTATTTTTTTTATTTTAATGTTTGTCTTGTGTTCATGTTCTAAGTTATCATGTGGACTATACAAAGACGCTTTTAGTAGTATATGTTGATACAAATGACTTTGAAAATATGTTATGTGTTTCATGTTTTTGATAAGATAAGCAACATTTACAGGGTGTTGTACCCTTTACACATCAAGCCACAAGGGCCAAAAAAGATCATGTCCAAAAACCAAAAAACAACTAGTTAAAAATCACAGACACAGCAGACCAACAGCTGACAGTAACACCACGCAACAGCAACAGCAAACTAACTGGCATTCTCCCAATTCTGAGAGAGGAGATTGACAACATCGTCCTCCACCCATTTGGGGCCTTCTTTAGCAGTCTTCTTATCCATCTCGTCCTTCATCACAGCAGAGAGGGTGCTAGTAACACAATGGACCAACTTGACAATGAACCAGGTCAAGCCACTGATCTTCTTCTCCATCCTCCCCATCTGCTCCTATAGCACACGAAGATCCTCCTCTTCATCCATAGTCTTCACAATATCAGTGTGCTCCACATCCTGAGGGTTAGAGGACTGGGAAGTTGAGTTCTCATTAAGCATTTTATTGAAGTCTAAAAATTTGCTAGGCCCTTCAATAAACTCCTCCTCTTCTTCCTCAGACTCCTCCACATTCATATTACATTTGTTGTCAGACCACTCCTCATCAAAATAAATTTCACTAATTTGCAATTTCTTGTTATTTTTTTCCAACCTACCAGATCTCCTAGTGTTGGTATTTTCAACCCCAGTCTCCACCATAGCAACAACCACAATATCCCCCTTGGAATCCCTTCCCACCACATTCTTTCCTCTACTATTTGTGGTCGACAACTCCATCAAAGCTTTCCCCTCATCCTTCACTTTCTTCTTAGTAGCAGGTTTGCTATCAGTCTTGGTAGGGGCAGACCTAAGCTCACAAAGAACATCTGTAGCATTAGACTAGGAAATCCTTGCACTCCCCTTTTTCTTCTTGGTGATCGATTTAGGCATAGGGGTTTTGGCAGGCACTGGAGGGGTTTTTTCTTTTGGGACCCTTAGACTCAGCTAGGAAGATATTAGTCTGAATAGGGGGTTCAATTTCCTCTATACAAACACCGGAGATGGGTTTGGGTGGGCAGAGCACGAGATGTAAATGATAAAGCCTCAAAATGAGGCCCTGGTGGAGTGGCAAGGGAGGAGAATCCTCAACGTTTTGGGAAACTCAGACTCAATGCAATTCTCAACAGAGCTTTTCAAATCAATAAGTAAAAAAAATGGGAAGCTTAATAGAATTATGTGGCGAAGGTGATTCAAAAGAGGAAAACGATAGAAATATTAGGTTTTATATCTACCATCTAAGGTGACATACTTCATGAGAGCGAGATAGACCTGATCCCAAGGCCGCGAGAGAGCTTCTCATTCAAAACGAGACTGGTTGCAAATAGGTTTTTCATTACCTACAAAGAAGGCATTCATGCTTTCGTTGTCTTGAGCCTTAGTGTGCTTAGGGTACTTCTTTCCGATACACAACAGCTTTGTCGCTTGAGCAATCACCTCCTTGTTCACCTCAAAGGAGATACCACCCATGGTAACCCTTCTTTCTTTCCAAGAATTTGCAAACTGCGCAAATAACTTTGGATCATGACTCACCAACCTTTCCATTAAAGGCGCCATCCCACCTTCAACGCAAATGTGCCAAACAAATGGGTCCTTGCAAAATTCCCCACAATTGTCGGGCTTTGTTCTCACCCTATCGCCACCCATGTCACCACTCTGCACACTGAAAAACCAGTGAACCTATGAAAGCAAAAGGTTAGAATTTTTGACAAAGTGAGAGGTTGCCCAATCACTAATATTTTTAAACCAAACTAGACTACCTTGGGAAATCAAGACCATGTACAGGACACATGCTTGAAGATTAAAATCCCAAAAGGAAAATCTTGGTGATCTCATTAATGAAAATATTCAAGCACTTGCAGCCAGGTAAGCAAGAAATGATGGAAATAGAAGGTTTTCCTTCCACATTGCTTTTGCACAAGTACCGACAAAAGTTGGCTGCAGGACCAAATTTAGATAAAACTGAAGTCCTGCCTTTTAACAATAGGAGCATTTTAGCAGAAATGATAGGACCAATCAAAAGCTTCACCTCATAATTATTTGTCACATCAAATTTGAATTCAAAAATATGCAAGGATATGCGAGTGTTGAGACCAAACCCCAAAAAGATATTATGTAAGGCTAGACCTAACGTGGTTGTCACCTCAAAGTACTCCCCATTACTCCTCATAATTACCTTTTTAAAATTGATCTCCACCCCATTATTCAAAATTTGCCACTTGTTTGACACCTTAGTGGTCAACTCTGTCCACATAGCCCAATAGACAAGAATGTGGACCCCCCATAAGGCCAAAGTAATTGCATAGTTAGTTATCATCATGGAACATACATGTGCCTTGCTCCTTAAGGATTAAAACTTTTATACCTGGCAGTAGGTTCCCCAAATTTTTCCAGCACTTTAGAAACTTTCCAATGGGTGCCAAGATTAGCCAAAGCATTAGCCACTTGATTACCTTCCCGATAAATGTGGGTAGCAATCTTCAAATTTTGCTTAGACACAAAATATTTTATGTCTAATAAAATGTATTTAGTACTCCATCCTAGTAATCTGCATAGATTAACAATGTCAATTATAGACTTAGAATCCCCTTCAATATGTAGGTTCTCTATCCCCATAGTGACAACTAATTGGACGCCCTTTAGCAGCGCTCTTGCTTCTGCAATCATGGAGGATTGAAACCCAATCCCCCTTGAGTAACCAGCCATGAAATTACCTGTGTAGTCTCTAATTATACCTCCTATGCTTGCCCTACCTAGCTTTCCTTTGGAAACTCCATCAAAATTGAGTTTATGCCATCCACGATCAGGGGGTTTCCAGACAATGTCTCATCGAGCTTGGGATCTTGAGTTGTCATAGGAATTGGCCCATCAATATTTTGATGCCAAGCTTTAGCCATTTTAATTTCCCACTCAGTAGGGGCTTTGTCTAGGATTTTCCCTTTGAAAATCGATATGTTTTTTGAAATTAGCCTTGACCCTATACCAAAAACCTCCTTTGGGCTCATCTTGATATTCCTAAATATCCTATTGTTTCTCTCTTTCCACAAGCACCAACAAGATAATGGGCAGGACCTAGTTTTGTATCTCATGAGGTAAGGGGTGAAGGAAAGGCCCAGACTAGCCCAAGATAAAGGATTTAAAGTCCTTGCACATAGTCCACTGAGTGCCCAAGCACTCCAAAGCTAGCTCCCACACACTAACAACAAACAAGCAGTGAAAAATTAAGTGATCCACACATTCTTCATTGCACTTGCATAACAAGCACCTATTAGGGATCTAGAATCCCCTTCTCCTCAGATTATCCTGAGTAAGAATTCTATTATGGAAGGTTTTCCACCAAAGAATGTTTATTTGTGGGATCATGTGTTTGTTCCAAACCTGCTTCCAGGGTCCGAGAACCACACCCTAGTCTGACAGCAAATTGTAAGTCGTTTTGACAAAAAGATCACCCTACTTATCATGATTCCAAAAGAAATCATCCTCCATGTTGGTTAACGGTAGTCTAGTAAGGGAGAGCAAGTCCTGCAGAGACTTGGCTAGGAGACCCAACTCAGGAGACAAAGGGCAGCAAAGGACCAGGTCATTCCACCTCCTGGCCCCTGGTTGTCCAAGAAGGTAATCTCTAATGTAAAATACGAGGAAGATTTGTGTCAGCCTCATTAGGTTCCTAAAGTCAGAGTGTGTTAGGGGGTGTCTAATAACCAAGGGTCTTCCTAGAATATGATGTTGTTACCATTTCCAATCTCCCATTCCATCCATGTCCTAAGCAGCCCCTACAATCTGCAAATGTTATTCCAAGCCAAGGATCCCGAAGGATGATCATCGGAGAGGCAATTAATCAAAGGTTTATTGTGAAGATACTTAGCGTTCATAATATTACACCAGTCCTTTTTATTTCTCAGTTGGTCCCAACCCACCTTGGCAATCATAGCCTTATTGGTGCAAAGGATATTCTTGATCCGAAACCCACCACAAGGTTTAGGTTTACATACTTTGTTCCATTTAACCAAAGCAAAAAAATTATTTTCCTCGGTCCCCGACCATAGGAAATTCTTTTGAATTTTTTCAAACTTCTCAGCAATATATCTAGGGATCTTGAAAATGGAGAGGAAGTAAACAAGGATCCCTTGGAGGGCTACAGAAAGAAGTTGCAGTTTTCCAACATGACTGAGGATGGAACCTTTCCAACCTACCAACTTCCTTTGGATCCTTTCAAGAACCAAGTTCCAAAAGGCAAGAGTGACTTCCTTGATAGTGATAGGTAAACCAAGGTACATCGAAGGGAGAGAGCCACTTATACAACCAGAACAACAATCACCTGAGCTTGAAGAGTAGGAGTGTTGTTGAAGAAGTAAATCAAGCTTTTATTATAGTTAATACATTGCCTAGAGCATGCAACATAGTTATTGAGTTAATTTTTCCATTTCCTAGCTTCAATCGCAGAGGCTTTCCCAAAGAGAAAGGTATCATCCACAAATTGTTGGATAACAATAGGCTCTAAAGAAGAGGCAACCTTAACATCCTTATTTAACCCCTCCAACAACAAATTAGATATGTTCCTACTCAAGACATCCGCAACCATAATAAATAAATAGGGAGAGAGGGAATCCCCTTGTCTGATGCATCTCCCAGCATTAAAAAACCCAAAAGGAGTCCCATTAACTAGAATAGAGTACTTCACCATGGTAATGCACTCCATTAAAAGGTTGACCGCATGTTGGTCAAAACCAAACCTAGCTAGGACTTTTTGGATAAAGCCCCATAACACCTTATCATATGCTTTTAAAATATCCAATTTGAGGGTCATACTAGCATTATTGCATCTATCCATTGAGTGGAGCAATTCATGACTAGTGTTGTACCCAAACCAATTTTTTTGCTTCATTAAGGCATTTTGCTTTAAAAGAGTCCAAATCTTGTTAAAATGATGTCAAAGTACAATCTTTGGGTAATTCAAGTGTGAATTTTGAGTCAGAATGGTGTTCACAAGAAGATACTAGTGAAATTTGAGGAAATTTCTAGCAGAAAAAAAATTTGTACCCCTGTAGCTCAAGGGCGCCCTTCAATATGAAGGTTCAAATTCAATTCTTTTTGGTTGTAGATACATTCAATCTCTTCATAATTCAATCAACTTTCTAACAAGCTATCAAGTGAGGTCATCTAAGTTGCAGAACTCTGGCAAACAAAGGCGGAAGCAAAAGGTATGAAGAGGTTTCACATCACAGAGGCTGTCAAGTTTGCAGTTTTTGCACCCCTGTAGTCTAGGGGCGCCCATGAATTTGACCCCTCAGATGATTGAATTTGTTGTTTCCATCTACTAGAGATCTTTTCTGATTCAGCCCTAGCTCTGCGATGCACCCATTTGCAAGATCATTAGACATGTTGAGTGACCATGATAGTAGTTATACTGAGCACGTAAAACAGAGGGTGGATAAAGTAGAAATTTAAACCTGTACCTCTATAGGCCAAGGGTGCCTAGCCTTTAGGCCTATCAGATGGGGTCTTTTGCAGTCACAGTCATCACAAGACTTATACAAAATCCTCCTGGCTATCTAGTGAATCCATCCATTAGCCCTCAGGATTTTTCAAACGCTCGTACATGAAGGGTCAGTGGGGATCGTTGAAGAAATCAGACAACTAGAAAAATGGCTAAGTATGGAAATTACACACTCCCTTGAAAAGGGTGCCCTTCTTTTTGAGGTCTTAGAAGCAATTTTCTCGCTTCGCCACCTTGAAAGATATCTCTTCCCAATGCTTCTAGCTACGCAAAGAGATTGACGGTGCGCACATCAAAGCACTCCAGCTCCCGGTGTCAAGGGTCAAAGTAGAGCATTTGTGCTAAAAGTTGCAAGTTGTAAAACCACTCTCAAAGTGATAATTGTGCTATTGCAGGCTAGGGGCGCCCTTGCTTTTGGGGTCCTTATCTCAGCTTGCAGATGCCTTACATACAGTTGTTGGTTGCAAAATTCTTCTAATTACATGATGGATCCATCACACAATCGACGAGAGCCATTGTTCATCGCCAGCAGCAGTTTGAAGCGTTAAATGGAAAATCAAAGAAATGGTTGTCTAGAGACTTGTACATCAATTTAATAAAAGGCAAATTTTATTTTGAGGTGTTAAACATGGTTTTTAGTAGTTTCATCTCCCAGCAAACATTTCATCTTTGTTCTATTGGCTTTGAGGTGGATATCTCAGCTCATTCATAGCCTCAATTAGGCATCCAAAAATCAGAGCTCAACAGAGGCAACTGTAACTTTTCAGTGAGCTATAAAGTAGGAAGTTAGCAAAAAATCTCATAACCTTTGCAAATGGACACCTGGAGAGTCAAATTTGGACTTTTTAGAATCAATGAATTTTTCTGAGCACACCTGAATGCAAAGATTCCAGTTAACTTATTAAAATAATATTAAATTTCAATTTTTTGCATGCAAGCATTAATGGGTGATTTTCTTCAATATTCTAATATTGGCGCCCTTTTTGATATTAAATTGCAAATTCGCATGTGGAGAAGAACTGAACATTTTAATATTATTTATTTTTCAGGACTCTGAGTAA
Source organism: Sequoia sempervirens (assembly GCA_007258455.2). Taxonomy (NCBI): domain Eukaryota; kingdom Viridiplantae; phylum Streptophyta; class Pinopsida; order Cupressales; family Cupressaceae; genus Sequoia; species Sequoia sempervirens. Next base: position 53,293 of record VDFB02101372.1, on the reverse strand, counting down.
GTGATAGTTGATCAAAAGGGGGTCCAATTAGAAATTTTCTTTTCAAATCAAGGTTTCTATTCTTGCAGTGGCACCATTTAGCTACGATTTTCTCTATTTAATAATTATGGTGTCGCATTTCATTCATTCGGCTTGAGTAGAGGCGAATTTTCTCATTTGAGTGAGTGAATTATTTAACAATCAACATTCAAAGGCACTATAGAGATTATTTTTCGGTTTTCCTTGCAGGTAGAAGTCTGGATTAATCAGTAGACTTCAAGGCAAGATGGCGATTTTAGCAAAAGCAAAAACTTAAAACTTCTATCTTTTGTCTTAAATTCTTCTATTCTCGTCTTAGGTTTTCTTCGCATGTCCAATATTCGATGACTTTTGACAAATTTGATCATCTGGGTTGGTTGTGCATGACTTCCTCTACAAAACCCATGTGTTAGAATTTTTCAGGAAAATTTACTCCAGAGCTTCAATTCTCGAGGCTTTTATTTTCTCAACTGAAATTCCTTTGCATGATGGACTAGAAGTCAATATTTTTGGAATCTAATGTTATGGGTTGTCTTAGAATTATCTTCTGGACAAAACCCATATTTCAGATTTTCTCTGAAAAATTGGCCCCTGTGCCCCCTACTATCACTATTTGCTTTTTTTGGAAAATCTCTTGCATGTCAAGCTAAACGACACTTTTTCACAATTTTGACATTGCGAGTCGGCTTAGAATCATTTTTTGCACAAAACCCATGTCTTAGAAACTTTGGTGAAAATTTCCCCCCAATAGGCTATTTTTAGCCTCATCAAGAGTCATTTTAGCTTTCCTGAGAAAGTTGTCAGAACATAGCCGTGTTTACAGTCAATGGGTGAGTTTTTTAGAATGCAGTTCACGCAGACGTAATTCGAGACCAAATTGGTCTTAATTCATGATTTCATTAGAAAATTTGACACCGATTTGTATCAAGTGTATTTGGAGGGTTGATAGGCGTAGTCACTCAAGTCCACATGGTTTCATGCCTCATATAGCTGATAGCCTTCCAAGGCTATTTTAGAGGGTTGATACCATTGGAATTATGTGTGTGCAACAAGTTCATTTACATTTCTCACAACTAGAGGGTTCGTAGTCAAACTTCGCAGTTTCATCATGCAACACTCTTCCATAGAGAAAGGTGTGAAAAATGTGAGAAGTGTCAGAAGCATAAAGTTGTAGAAGAAACAGTGGCCATCACTTTAGTTACAGAGCTGCCAAAGTTATCAATCAGTGAAATGCTAGTTTTAGTGTGCAAAGATTTCCAAGATTGCTCAAGTTGCTCGCAAGCAATGAATTGACAGTTAAGACATGTGAGGACCTTCAAATGGTAATGTTGTCACTAACCTCGTGGAGGGGTTACTTGCTTGAGATCACAGACAGTGAACTCCAGGTCCCACCTTTCAAGATTGACATCAAAAACAATAGTTAACTCGACGCTTCTTTCTGAGATAACTCGTTGTTCCACATCTCATGCATGCCTATCTTGGAAGCATCTTTGTACAGTTGGAGTTTTCATTTAGGGTTCTTTTCATTAACTGATGGTAGTTTTCTAGTTAACTTGCTTTCAATAAGGACGTGCATGCTTGCACATGTCCATTTATATTATCCTTGTTTCGGTTAACTGACGGTAGCTTTCCAATTAACCGTATAGGTTCTTTTATTAGGATTTAGCAATAGAATCTTGCATGCTTGCAAGACTGTAGTTGACTCAATGTGATTTTAGGGTTCCCTACACCTTTTAATGTCTATAAATAAGAGCTTTTTCTCATTTGTAATTAACCTTTGCACACAATAGCAATATATGCTAAGCCAAATTTGCATGTAATATTGTTATTTTGTATCTGTTCACTTTGGTTGGATGATCATCGTTTTGTGTTCTTGTGTTTATAAGCTTTGTTTCATATCTACACCTCAGATAGGTGTTGTCACCTCCTTGGGAATTTAGAATTAAGGCTTATCATTTTTTGTTATTGTGTTAATGAGCTTTGTTTCATGTCTGCACCTTGGATAGGTGTTGTCACCTCCTTTGGAATTCAGAAGCGAAGTTTATCGTTTGATGTCGTCGCCAATAACCTTTCTTTCAGCCTACACCTCAGATAGGTGTTGTCACCTCCTTGGAAATATTGTCTTATAGGTTATTGTATAAATCATTCCCGCTATGTTTCCTCATTCTTTGATTTCTTGAGGAGATTGGATAGTATAAGCTAGTTAGTTTTGAGTTGTAGTTAAGATCTGCAAAACTAGAAAATCCTTGGCTGCAACATTCGAAGTTTCTCAAAAACCTTGTGCCTCTTTCAGCTGAGACAAAAAGATAGGATTTAGTTTACTTTTCTTTTCCAATCATTTCAACAATACGAGGGAGCTTCCCCTCCTAATTTGAAGAGCACTCATTAGGCAGTGTGCATAGTTGCCCATACCAATTTGCACTCCAGTGGTGTTAATTGTTATGACAACAGCTTTCTAGTGCCCACCATGGGGCATGAGGCAAGAAAACTTCAAGAAAGCTTAACATTTTTATTTCACAGGAATGACACTCTGGCATTTGATTGCATGATCCACATAGAAGCAATGGATGATAACAATGATATTGTTGATAGGTGACGTCCACCCCCATTACCTTCGGGTAATAACATTGGACCTTTGGATTTTTCAGGTAAATCATGAGTTACCTAAAGGGTCAAGGAAGCGCTTTCCACAGTTTCATGGTGATGGAACTCAATACCTGGAGGACCATTTTTCTGCATTCACAATGGCTTGTGTCTTTTTGCATTTGCAACATGAAGACATTGTAGTGCGTCTCTTTGTCGAGACTCTTGCGGGAAATGCTGCCAACTGGTTCAATCACCTGGCACCAACCAATATCACAAGCTGGGCAACTATGAGTGAGAAATTTTTGGCGAGATTCAAGCCTACTAAAGATAATCACCTATTGTTCACCCAACTCACAAATTCAAAGATGGAACACAACGAACACATGAGGGATTTTGTGGCAAGATTTAATTGTCTTATTACAAGAATTTCTTCTACACTTGATCCATCATCGAAGATTCTGATAAGTTGTTTCATAAATTCTCTTTCATCAGAGATAGCCTTCTTCCTCAAGACAACAAAAGCAATAGATTTGAAGAATGCACAAGAACACACCATCAAGTTGGAGGATAATATGATCACTTCTGGCTTGATAAAAACAAATTTCATCAAATTTCCAGTTCAGCAACCATACCAACCAAAGAGAGACAATCTTCAGCCACAGTTGCCAACATCTCCACCAAGACCAATGATTGAAGCTATACGTAGTGCAATATTTTTTCATTTCCACGACATTGATGAACATACTAGATCCACATGTCTAGAGAACTTGAGAATGATCCAAATCATGGGATACACTAAAGTTACTCCCAGTTCAAGTTTTGCACCAACACCAAGTTCGAATTTTGTTTCATCAAAAACAGACAACTTCGATGGTGACTCCGCAACGAGATACTTTGATAAAGAACTCGTTAATCAAGAACAAGAAGAATACCGTCAGTACACTCCTCCTATGTTTACATGTGCGCAACACTTCAAAGAATAGAAAGAAGAAGAAGAAAGACAGAAATCAAACGAAGAAGGAAAAAAAGTGCCTTTCACTTCTAAACCCAAATCTTCACACGAGATTACTATGGTAGTTGCTCAAGAGACGTCTTCAGCAAGTTTTGACATTGTAGCTTCCATGATGAAGACCAAGGTACAAATCTCTCAATTGGAATACTTTCAGGATCACCCATAACAACTAGATCAAATTCTCAAAGTTACAAAGGAGCAGGCTATGCTCAAGTCATTTGTTCCAACAGAAGCAAAACCTGAAATGGGTCCTGGTAATTATGTGACTCTGTCAGAGATAGAAATTAAATACCAAGACATTTCTTGTTTGAAAAAGAGACCGACAGAGGATACAAGGTCATGGATAATACAATTCGATGGAGATTGTTCAACAACATTTTCAAAGGCAGGGGAATTGATCATCTCCCCTAAAGGATAGTTGCACCCATCTGTGCAATTGGAATTCATTGAAGCTAAAAAAGAGGTGCTTTTGCAAGGCCTCAAAGATGTTGAAGACATGGGAATCAAACTCCTATGTGTTAAAGGTGATGTAGAGTTGATTGATGAGTTGTTCAAAGGATATATTTAGGTTAGAAAATATCACCTATGACATTACAAAAATTGAGTTTGGAACTTGATCAACTGGTTTGAAGAAATAAACATCTCGAGGATGGACTACAATAGAACTAATGCTTTCAATGTATTAGCTTTCCCATTTGTGTCGTATTCTAATTTTTGTTTGAGTGCCTTTGCATGGATATATGAATACCTGGGAATCTTCATTCTAGAAGGATTGCCTCCTGCAATTCCCATTAGAAGAGAAGTAAAGCCTTTCAGGAAGAAATGACATCGATGGGAGGCTCTTACCATTGTCATATAGTGGGAAATATCCAAAGCACTTCATCTCTTCAGTGGCGGAGTGATTTTTCTTTAAGTAATTTTTATTCTTTATTCTTTATCGTTATGTCGTAATGTGTTTCCCCATTTTGTGATGTTTTGTCGTGTTTTAGGTGATTTAGGGTTGTTTCTTAGGTGATTAGGAAAACTCCAAGTATTAGGCAATTAGGGAAAGAGTCTTGACTCCAATGCCCAACTGATAAGTCACTGGTCTACAAAAACACAGAGTATCTTGGTTCTCCTATGTCGTAAGTATCTGACATGGTCACCAGATGGAGCCTAATGTTGTACCCAAACAAAAAAAATTGCTTCATTAAGGCATTTTGCTTAAAAAGAGTCTAAATCTTGTTAAAATGATGTCAAAGTACAGTCTTTGGGTTAGTCAAGTGTGAATTTTGTGTCAGAATGGTGTTCACAAGAAGATACTAGTGAAATTTGAGGAAATTTCTAGCAGAAAGCAAATTTGTGCCCCTGTAGATCAGGGGTGCCCTTCAATATGAAGGTCTAGATTTAGTCCTTTTTGGTTGCAAATACATTCAATCTCTTCAGAATTCAGTCAGCTTTTTGACAAGCTATTAAGCGAGGTCATCCAAGTTGCAAAACTCCATAAATTGAAGGTGGAAGTAGAAGGCACGAAGAGGTTTCACATCACAGAGGTTGTCAAGTTTGCAATTTTTGCACCCTTGTAGCCTAGGGGCGCCCATAAATTTGACCCCTTAGATGATTGATTTTCTGTTTCCATCTCCTGGAGATCTTTTTTGATTCAACCCAACTCTGCGATGCACCCGCTCACGAGATCATTAGACATGTTGAGTGATTGTGGCAATAGTTCTACTGAGCACGTAAAATAGAGGGTGGATAAAGTAGAAATACAAACCTATACCTCTATAGGCCAGGGGCACCTAGCCTTTAGGCTTGGCAGATGGGGTCTTTTGCAGTCACAGTCTTCACAAGACTTATGTGAAATCCTCCTGGCTATCCAGTGAATCCAGCCATCAACCCTCAAGATTTTTCAAATGCCCATACATGAAGGTTCAGTGGGGATCACTGAAGAAATCAAACAACCAGAAAAATGGCTAAGTATGGAAATTACACTCCCTTGAAAAAGGTGCCCTTCTTTTTGAGGTCTTAGAAGCATTTTTCTCACTTCGTCACCTCCAGAGATATATCTTCCCAACACTTCTAGCTACGTAAAGAGATTGACGATGCACGCATTGAAGCACTCCAACTCCCGGTGTCAAGGGTCAAAGTAGAGCGTTTGTGTTGAAAGTTGCAAGTTGTAAAATCACTCTCAAAGTGATAATTGCACTATTGCAGGCTGGGGGCACCCTTGCTTTTGGGGTCCTTAACTCAACTTTTAGATGCCTTACATACAATTGTTGGTTGCAAAATTCTTCTAATTACATGATGGATCCATCACCTAGTCGACGGGAGCCATCATTCATCGGTAGCGGCAATTTGAAGCGTCAGATGGAAAATTAGAGAAATGGCTAAGTTTGGAGACTTGTACATCAATTTAATAAAAGACAACTTTTATTTTGAGGTGTTAAACATGGTTTTTAGCAGTTGCAGCTCCCAACAGACATTTCATCTTTGTTTTGTTGGCTTCGCGGTGGATATTGTCAGCCTCCACAATGATTCAATAACTAAGCCTTTACGACCATCATTCAGAGATTGGACATCTAAACTAAATAAATATCTCATTCATCATGAAGGTGCATTAAAATTTTCAACCCAGGGACATAAAATTGAAATGGCCCAACACTATATGTGCACTTGGGGCTCAAGTAGTCATTGCATTCTACAGCTAAGAAACACAATACTGAAAGTAAATTTCTTGAAAGGAAATAAAGCAAATGTTGATCATCAACCAATGACTTGAAATGAAAAACAAGAATAAAGATCTGGTCAAATAGACAGGAAACTACTCCTCCTACTTTGGTTGTAGGAACAAACACAAAATGGGCTTCTAGTGGTTGCAGGAACAGTCAATGCCAGATTTTAAACTAAGTACAAAACAAGAAATGACAACTAAACTAATTACTCTAAAGAAAGGATTACTCACCAAGTGGGCCCCCTTGGATGAGTAACCACTAAGACTAATGCAAACTCAAATGCTTAAATTCAGACTATCATCTCATTCATTAAAAAATATGTAAACAGAGTAGTAGCATGGCTATATTGAAAAATGGAGAATGCTTAATACATCCTTGATATCATGTAACAACAAAAATCAAGAACTAAGAACTCCCAAGAAGAAGATTCAAATCCTTATTTAGACTACCAGCTAAACAGGGTGGTCAACTCCCACTAATTGAGAGGACGCCACTTAGGGAAATTGAGGAAAAGAGTGGTAGAGCGATTACGTCCGTAGGGAATCCAATCAGACATGCATGCCTAAACATGGACTTAGCACTGCAGTAACACTCGTGATTGCTCCATGCCATAAATACAAGGCAGTTACAATTGACTATCATGGGGAATTTGTTGTCGTTGTCCTTTAGTTGACTCCTTTGAGCGATTCCCCTACATGACCATTAGACGGTTTCCCTTCTCAACTTAGCATCCATAAATTATGTCCTACATAGAAATGTCAATACGCATAATAATTGCACATCTAAAATCACCTTAAAGAACATTCATCAACCATACGCAAAATTAATAGAGATAATCCACATAATATGCCAATGTCATTAAAAATTCACAAAGATAAGGTTAAACCCAATGTTGATGGTTTGAGGGAAACATTATGCAAATATTAACACTTAACTACCAAAGTTCATGACACTGCCAACAAATGAACTATAAATTCTACCCAAAATTTGACTAAAAACTAGGCTCATCATTTCCCCCCAACCTAACATTTTGTTGGTCCTCCAATAGTGGAAGGGCTATTCTTTTAATTGGTCAAAGCTCTAAAGTTTGCAACTACAAGCTGTCCAACACCAGTGGTTGCAGTACGCTAGTCTAGATCCCAATAAAATCATCCCAATTTGTCAAATTTGTTCCATCTTTTCCTTTCTTCGGCAATATCATATTGGTAGAATCTGTAATTTGGTACTGGCCACATGAGAATGGGTGGCTGGAAAGTCAGAGGAAGCCAAAATCTTCCCTCTGTTCTACCAATCTAGATATACTTGTCAATTCGCTTCAATGTTGTAGCATAATTGTGAATAAAATGGGGCTCGTCTTGCTTAAGATCATTTGTTAAACTATTCCATCATTGGGATAGGTATCCTCTTACAAGCTCCTATTTTTTTGTTGCTTTGAGCTCATACTCAATGTAGATGACTTCAATCCAGGGCATGATTCTGTTAGCATAGCTTGGTTTGAGAAGCATCCTGAGCCATTCTTTGCAAATATCCCTTGGGTTGCTTGACTCAACGTTGATGGCTAAGGGAATGCTAGATTCCATTTTCTTATAAGCATTGTTCTGCTCACCCCAACTAATCTCATTTTGTACCCAAGACATAAACACTCTTAACTAAATATCCCCAACATATAGCAATGGGTTCCAATCATGATCCTACGTGATAGCATAATTGTGCAAATAGAATTCACATGGAAAATTTTTCATTTTAGGGGAAGCAATCCTTTGGGCATTGAAGAATTCGGTAGGAGTTTCAATGGAGCGATTTAAGTCTAAAACAATCTTTGACAGCTTGAAAGAGAGATATTTCTATTTCAAGTGTAGGGAATAAACACTTGGAGGAGCTCTGCATTCTAGAATTTGTGGCACCAGGGTCACAATGTCATCTACTTTCTCCTTCAAAGTAGCAATCTCCTCATTTTTCTCCTCAATAACCTCATCCTTCTCTTGGATTTCCTTTTTCAGTTTCTTCTTATCCTATTTCCATTCCTCCTCCCTCCTTTCTATTTTTTTCCATAAATTTAAAATTGCTACATGAATCATAAAATCAAGAGGGTTATGAATTTCTACCATTGTTTTTTTCGAGGGTTGCTACCCATACAGTACTATCTACATGAACTCGGGCTATCCAATTGTCTGCCGCTGTAGGGGTACCATTTCTTTGCCCCCTTTTGTTGCAGGACCTCTTGTTTTTGTTCCTGGCTTTGCTCTAGCTCTTGTTGTGCTTCATACTGTAGTTGTAGGAACTCCTGCTCCTATTCTTGGTTTTGTTATGGGAACCCTCGCTTATCCTCAAATTCCTCTGTGATATTAGCAAGGCCTGCCATTGTTATTGTCGCTCCCTCCCCAAATATATCCTCTCTTTTTCTTCAACATGTTGTTGATCCATTGGAGCTTCCATGTCCATAAGTGATGTCCCATCATGCCCAAGGCTTTCCTATGAAGGTGTACAAAAATTTAGCTTAGTTGGTTTTGACTTCCTAGATGTGCTTCTATGTGTTTCCCTTGGTTGTAGGATGAATAGGGTCAGCCTTTCTCTTCATAGCACTCAAAACCTCTTTCTCTATAGGTTGTGTTTGGGCTTTTTCTTTTTCTTTTCTTTTTCTAGCCTCTTTTTTTGTGCCCTAGTTCTCATTAGGGTTTGCAGGGGGACATCATCATTAGAATCAAATGAAGAGCTTGCTTTTTCTGGATGCTCTATTTCAGAGGAACTAATGTTTATGGCTAATTTTGCAGCTACAAGGGGATTCATAGTAGAACTAGCACCAAAAGTTGAAGCACCAAGGGTGGCTCCGGCTATGCTTAATCTTCTACTAGACCTACGAGATTGAGGTATAGCCCTAGGTGGAAAATGATCAACATTGAAAAACTCTTCCTGACAGTAATTTTGATTAACTTGAACAAATTCTTCCCAAGTCATTCCAGAAGCATCATGCAAAGATTTCTTAACTAGCAATTTAATCAAGCAATGGTGGGAAATAGAATTATCCCTACCTTTTTGTGTTTCAACTGCCATGATGGAGAGAAGATTGTATAGTACATTGGGCACATTCATCTTCCTTTCATGCCTCATGTGGCTCAAGAGCTTGAAATGTACTAAATGCAGGTTTGATAATTGTCCCTCACATGTGATATACCTTATAATGTAGACGGTTGCATGCTTCCATGGTTCAGGCAGAGACATTCTTTTTGCGCACTACTTGTCTATGCTAATTGGTGGGTCGCCATGTACTGTAAACTCTGTTAGGTCCAACTTGGCATCCCTAGAGGCATGGTAATTCTCTCCATCAACAAGTAACCCTGAAACTTCCACAATTCTCTCCTTGGTTTCCACAACTTCTAACCCCTTTACTGTGGCCTTGCCTTTAGAGAATGTTTGAGCGAATTCGAGTGCAATGCCTTCATCAAAGCCATCCAACTTCATGAAATAATCAAAACATCCACAACATTGAAATTATTCCAAGCATTGTGCATCTTGCAACAAAATATCATGAACTGAGGGTTCATCCCAAATTAAGCCACCTCCCATTGTATGAAATTACTATCACTCAACAAAATTCCTTTCCTCCTACAATTCTTGTCTGAAAGCCAAAACCTTTCTGCTAAATTTTCACTGCCAGTGTCAACTAAATTTCCTTCTTTGTCTCTAATTTTTACCATTTAATGCTTATAACTCAAGACTACGACAAGGCAATTAAGGAATTATGGCAGAAAAAAGAGGTCATAAATGAGAGCAAAATTGGCAGCTCAATTAACATCACTTCACACATGCGATCCAAGTTTTCAAATCATCTTATTTAAATTTTCTAACATAGCCAAATTATGATTTGACACATGGGTAGTATATTTGCATTTTTTTATTTCCCCCTCCAACCTAAATTTGGACATGTGTCCACACATGTGAGGAGTGGTGAATTGACAAGAAGGATTGGCATATTATGTAATCGCCTATAGTAGCATGCCATGATTAAATAAATGCACTTAGAAGGTAATTAAGAGATGAGAATTACCACATACATACCTGAGTGTGCGAAGGATACGGTACAAATATTGTGGAGAGAAAGTATCGTTTTGCCTTTTTTAGGAATAATTGAGCAATTAATGAAAGTGAAGCGAAGTGAAGTGAGGCATAGTGAAATGATGGAAGAGAGAGAAAAGGGATACAGATGGATGGATGGGCGGATGGGTGAAGAAATGGATTTCCACTAGAGTGGAAATCTTTATTATGAAAAGTACATTCCTTAATTTAACCAAAAGGTACGACGCGAGGTCCACTACTTTCGGCTGCAAGGAGCTCTTGTGTTGAACACTGGGTGAATTGTTGTAGGAACTCTCCCTTGGAGGCTAGCTTATGATATAATATGATATGATGACCACTAAAAATTAACTTGAATCAGACAAGGTCAATGGTGATGAGTTAAACAACTTCATTAGAAAAGACCTCATAAATGTCGTACGGTCCTAGCCACCTAGTCTGCAATTTTCTTGCATCGTCCTGCTGCTTTGAATCATATAATAATGCCTAGTCACCTAGCTAAAGCTTCTACTCATCATTCCATCTCATCCTCTGATTTTGCACTACTTCAGTGTGGTGCAAAGCTACTCTTCTCATCTCTTCCAAAGCATTTAGCTGCATGACTCCTTTCTTTCCTAAGGATGTTCCTATGGCTTGAGGGAAACATTATGCAAATATTAACACTTAACTACCAAAGTTCATGACACTGCCAGCAAATGGACTATAAATTCTACCCAAAATTTGACCAAAAACTAGGGTCATCAGATATCTCAACTCAGTCACAGCCTCAATTAGGCATCTAGAAATCATAGCTCAACAGAGGCAACTGTAACTTTTTACTAAGCTATAAAGTAGGAAGTTAGCAAAAAATCTCATAACTTTTGCAAATGGATGCTTGGAGACTCAAATTTGGACTTTTCAGAATCAGTGAATTTTTCTGAGTGCACCTAGATGCAGATATTTCAATTAACTTATTAAAATAATATTAAATTTCAACTTTTTGCATGCAAGCATTAATGGGTGATTTTCTTCAATATTATAATATTGGCGCCCTTTTTTATATTAAATTGCAAATTGGCATGTGGAGAAGAACTAAATATTTTAATATTATTTATTTTTTGGGACTCTAAGTCAGTGACAGTTGATCAGAAGGGGGTCCAATAAAAAAATTTCTTTTGAAATCAAGGTTTCTATTCTTGCAGTGGCGCCATTTAGCTATGATTTTCTCTATTTAATCATTATGGCGTCTCATTTCATTCATTCAGCTTGAGCAAAGGCGAATTTTCTCATTTGAGTGAGTGAATTCTTTAGTAGTCAACATTCGAAGGCACTACAAAGATTGTTTTCAGTTTTCCTTGCAAGTACAAGTCCAGATTAATCAACAAACTTCAAGACAAGATGGCGATTTTAGCAAAATCAAAAACTTAAAACTTCTATCTTTTGTCTTAAATTCTTCTATTCTCGTCTTAGGTTTTCTTCACATGTCCAAGATTTGATGAATTTTGAAAAATTTGTTCATGTGGGTTGGTTGTGAACGACTTCCTCTACAAAACCCATGTGTTAGAATTTTTCACAAAAATTTACTCTAGAGCTTCAATTCTCAAGGCTTTGACTTTCTCAATTGAAATTATTTTGCATGGTGGAGTAGAAGTCAATATTTTTCGAATCTGACGTTGTGGGTGGTCTTAGAATTATCTTTTGGACAAAACCCATATTTCAGATTTTCTTGAAAAAATTGCCCCTCGCGGCCCCTGCTGCCCCCAATTGCTTTTTTTGGAAAAGCTCTTGCATGTCAAGCTAAACGACACTTTTTTGCAATTCTAACGTTGTGGGTTGTCTTAGATTCATTTTTTACACAAAACCCACGTCTCATAGTTTTAGCCTCATCAAGAGTCATTTTAGCTTTCCAGAGAAAGTTGTCAGAACATAGCCGTGTTTACAGTCAACAGGCGAGTTTTTTAGAATGCAGTTCATGCAAACTGAATTCGAGACCAAATCGGTCTTAATTCATGATTTCATTAGAAAAGCTGACATTGATTTGTATCAAGTGTATCTGGAGGGTTGACAAGTGTAGTCACTCATGTCCACATGGTTTCATGCCTCATATTTGATAGCCTTCCAAGGCTAGTTTAGACATGGTTTCATGCCTCGTATAGCTGATATAGTTGATACTGTTGGAATTTTGTGTGCAACAAGTTCATTTCCATTTCTCACAACTAGAGGGTTCGCAGTCAAACTTCGCAGTTTCATCATGCAACACTCTTCCATAGAGAAAGGTGTGAAAAATGTGAGGTGTGTCAAAAGCATAAAGCTATAGAAGAAATAGTGGCCATCACTTTAGTTACGGAGCTGCCAAAGTTATTATTTAGTGAAATGCTAGTTTTGAGTGTGCAAATATTTCCAAGATTGCTCAAGTTGTTGACAAGCAATGAATTGACAGTTAAGACATGTGAGGACCTTCAAATGGTGATGTTGTCACTAACCTCATGGAGGGGTTACTTGCTTGAGATCACAGACAATGAACTCCAGGTCCCACCTTTCAAGATAAACATTAGACACAACAATTAACTCGACTCTTCTTTCTAAGTTAACTCGTTGTTCCACATCTCATGCATGTCTACCTTGGAAGCATCTTTGTATAGTTGGAGTTTTCATTTAGGGTTCTTTTCATTAACTGATGGTAGTTTTCCAGCTAACTTGCTTTCAATAAGGACACGCATGCTTGCACATGTCCATTTAGATTAGCCTTGTTTTGGTTAACTAATGGTAGCTTTCCAGTTAATTGTATAGTTTCCTTTATTAGGGTTTAGCAATAAAATATTGCATGCTTGCAAGAATGTAGTTGACTCAAGGTGATTTTAGGGTTCCCTACACCTTTTGATGTCTACAAATAAATAAGAGCTTTTTCTCATTTGTGATTAACCTTTGAACACAATAGTAATATATGTTGAGCTATATTTTCTTGTATTATTGCTATTTGTATCTATTCACTTTGGTTGGATGATCATTGTTTTGTGTTCTTGTGTTTATAAGCTTTGTTTCATATCTACACCTCGGATAGGTGTCATCACCTCCTTGGGAATTTAGAATTAAGGCTTATCATTTGTTGTTATTGTGTTAATGAGCTTTGTTTCATGTCAACACCTCGGATAGGTGTCGTCACCTCCTTGGGAATTTAGAAGCAGAGTTCATCATTTGATGTCATTGCCAATAACATTTCTTTTAGCCTATGCCTTGGATAGGTGTTGTCACCTCCTTGGAAATCATGTCTTAGAGTTTATCATATAAATCATTCCCGCTCTATTTCCTCATGCTTTGATTTCTTGAGGAGATTGGATAGTATAAGCTAGTTAGTTTTGAATTGTAGTTAAGATCTGTGAAACCGGAAAATCCTTGGCTGCAATGTTCAAAGTTTCTCGAAAACCTTGTGCCTCTTTCAATTGACATAAAAAGATAGGATTTAGTTTACTTTTCTTTTCCAAGCATTTCAACAATACAAGGGAGCTTCCCCTCCTAATTTGAAGAGAAATCATTACATAGTGTGCATAGTTGTTTGTATCAATTTGCATTCCATAGGTGTTAATTGTTATACCAACAAGTAGTTATAGTAGCATCTAGAATATGACGACCAGGAACAAAGCCTTTTTGTGTTGGGCTGATAATTTTGTCTAGCAGGGGTTTTAGATGATTCACCAGGATTTTATAAAAAAAAATTCATGTTACATATTCTTTCTTATTTTTTTCTACATACATTCTCTTCTTGTGACCTTTCCTATGGATTTGTGATGATGCAAATTATTCGGTGATTAGCAACCACTCTTGTCATGTTTACAAAAAATAATGCTTGCATTATATTTTGACTCCAACCTATTCTGCTCCTTATTTGTCATGTCATCCATTGCCTTTTATTAATGTTTGAGCCTATGATTTGATAATTTATCTTTCTTAATTCTCAAATTTTACTTTCTAGATTATATTTTTCTCCATTTTTTATGTCTTTCACATGTTATTTTTGTCATAATAGATAGTATGTCAAGTTCCACTCGGGGGCATCCCTTTTATGCTACCTTTCCTCCTTGAGAATTCTTATAATTTTAAGTTTATCTTATGATTACATATGTATGCCTCATATGATTATCATGCACACACCTTATGATATTATTCTTACATATTTGCATCACATATGCTTATTATGCTTAAAATATTCATTGTCGCATATTTTATTAATTATTTAAATTCTTATGATTATATTTTCACAATTTCGCATGATTGTATTATACATGATTCTATTACCATATCTTACATATGATTACATGTTTTATCTACCATATTAGCTCTTATCATTTGGTCTTTGTCCTAAACATTAGAGCAATATTGTGGATTACATTATGTCTCTTACTACATATGCTTTGATGATTACATCTTGATTATCATATCTTATGATTATTATAATATTATATTCATGACATTTGTTACATGATTATTAAGTTCTACATGATCATATATTTTAAATGTTATTTTTTCTCCTCACCTCTAAGTCCCTTGCATGATTTTCATGTAGCCATTTGGAGGGGTATATAATACCACTAACATTCTTTGATGATTATGATTATAGTGATTGTATCATGTTTGTTATGTCTCTTTTACAACCCATTTTTTTGTCATTTAGACTCCTCAGAGCTAAACATCTCTTATTGGTATGCAAGTTCCATCACAACCATATTTATTGATTTTTATTGAAAGCACCTTTAAAACAACAATTATTAGTTCCTCACATAACTTTATTTGCAACCAAATCTATCAATTTCATATCTAGGCTCCTTCATGGGAATATAACCTTTTGTTGCAAGCTCCTTCATAATCGCATTTATTAATTTCTTGGGTAGGCTCATTTATAGATCCTATATCTTTCTTTTTATTTTTAATTAAATGTTAATTAGAATTATCAAACAATTGTTGTTATTTCCTATTTTAGATTTTTATCATGTGTTATTCATGGAATTTTGTGGTTGTGAGTATAGGGATGAAGAATTCATTGCAAGGAATGTTTGGATCTTCATCCATATCCATATTCTTTTTATATGTGTCTATTATTTACTTTCATAATGATTGTTTGTTTACTTTAAAACATGCATGATTTGTTAACATGCAAGCCAAAGTGGGATAAAAATATGAGTAAAAGTGTATGCCTTATACTTTTCCCTTTATTTTAGATTCACTTTGACTCAATTGTATAATAACATAATAGGTTGTACAAAAGAAATACTAGAATTATTACATAGTATTTCATCTATATGCTTAGGCAATGATACTCAAAATATTCTTCTATCCATATTGGATAAGCATTTATCTATCTGTATAGAATAGGCACTCTTCTATCCATATGAGACATGTAATTTTTACTCTTGGTAGAGACTTTATTTCATTAGTGTAATCCATGTCTCAAGTCTTCTTGATAGAGTACTCTTCCCTATTGGAAAAGAATCAAGGTTGCCACCTATACGACATAAGATCAAATTTGTACCCACCTCATATTTTGGCTTGTACATGTGGTTTTGAACAATCAACAAGCTGAGTACCATATCCATTTCTTCATATTCCACCACTTCTCCTTCTTCAACATCTAGGGAGTCTCATGGTCCATAATAAATAACATCATTTTGAGAAAGGAATTCCTTACATTCCTCAAGTTTTTCCATTTTAACTACAAAAAGTTGACATCCTTTCTTCTTTTCCCTATGCATTTGCATAGCTGATATATGTCACAATTTATTTTACCTAGGTCATCTAAGTATTCTACAGTTTTAGCATGGAAATCCACTTTAGCCCTATGCTTCCATAGCCAATTCATCCCTAAAATGACATCATAAGATCCTAAGGGGCTATTTACAAATTTACCTTCGTAGAGAAACTTAGAAGTTCTACCTTTGCTTCAAAAAGACACTACCTCACCTCAACTCTTTTCTGGTTTGCATACTCAACAACCCAAGATTTTTCCATAAAACCAACCTTTCTAGAAATTTGACTAGCTACTTTTGGTGAAACAATTTTTTTTGTGGCTCCAATATCAATAAGAATGGAAATGGGTGATCCCACAAAACTAGTTTACAATTCTATTAAGGAAGCAAAATTGCAAAAAATGCCCCTATGAAAATATTTTGGGTCTTGGGGGGTTCAAATGAACCCAATAAGGGTTCAATCGAACCCCCCTTCGAGCAAACCCTATTAAATGTTGGGTTCCACATATTTCTCATTTATCAGAATAAAAAACAAAGAGAAACTTTGTAGAAAGGTGGGTTCGCTCAAACCTAGGTTCATTCGAACCCCCCTTTCCCCCCTTCTCCCCCTCTGGCACCAAAAATCTCTAGAATTTTTCCCTTCAAAGCTCAAGTTGAGGATGAAAATGGAGGAGACTTCATAGACCCAACTAGATGATGGTAGTCCTTGGAACGAGCTATCTAACGAATATAATTTTAATATGTTTTGGTTTTATTATGTATTTGTTTTTTTAGTTTGATTAAACATAGGTTTTTCATGAAAATCAAACACTTTGTTCTACACATGTGGAAAAATAATAGATTATCAAAATAAAATTATGAAAAATATGTGCAGGCTAGGTATTGATGTCCTTGATCTAGTAAAAAAAAGGAATTTTGATGCATACAAAAAAAATTATATTGTATACAGTCCGCCTATGTTTGAATTGTAATTGATTTGACTTCGAAACTTGATTAAGGAAAAAATATTCAATACAACACTATGAAACCAAATGAAAGGGTTATATATCCTAGTTACAAATCTAAATTGAAAAAAATAGAATTTAATCATTCATAGAAACAAAATTTATGTTATTATGTTGTATATGGTGAGCATCACTCCTTAAAAATGGTGTTTACTGATAAAAACTAGTTTTGGAAGGAGATGGAAAAAGAAGTGCAATCTGATTCCAAAAAAATTCAAAAAAAATTATTTAGAATCTATAGACAAAATGTCACAAATCACTAGTTTGCATCATCTTCAAATTCCTCGCGGTTTAGCTGCTATAGGTGCCCAAAAGTGAAGATTTAGTTTGAAAAAATCAGTTCAATGTCTATTTTGGCCAAAAATTGTAAACTAGCATTGTGGGATCACCCAAATAGGTATACCAAATGAAGTACCTAGAAGTACCTAGAGTTTCTATTAGAGTGATTTGGTACTCAACTTGTTCATTTCCCAAAGCTGCATGGATCTTCTGTTGGAATGCAACACGTTGTGGGGGAAGATGATTTCCCTGTGGTTGTGATCCTGATGGTTTGTTGGAAAAATTGATGGAAAAATGATCCCCACCACATGTGAATCATCCTTTCATTGATCCCTTCCTTCTCGCAAGCCTTTTAGTATTACTGATAATCCCTCCAGCGTTGTTGTAGTTGTTATTGTTGTCGAAGTTCTTTCCTTTGTGATCCCTTCTTGGTTCATTCCAATTATTATGAGGTCCATTGTCCCCTTGCCTTTGAAAATTTGGCCCTCCAGTAGACTTATTTGGAGTTTGATTAACTGGAGGCCCACTGAACTTCTTTCGATTCTTCTCTTGGTAGATTGAGATAGCTTTAACCTTTTTCTCCTACTTAATTTCCTTCTCGTATACTAATTTCATGGTTGTTGGACCGTGTACATCTACCTCGCCACCTATTTGGTTATTTAGACTCGTGATGAACTTCTTGATTAGAAATTGCTCATCTTTTTGGTACATAGGTACATATCTCAAGATATGAGTGAATTTCACTCAGTCCTCATTCACCAATGAGTCTCCTTGCTTCAGATTCTAGAAATCAATAAGCTTTTGGTCATAGAAAATTTTGGGCAACCACCTTTTACAGAAAATCTCAACAAACTCACTCCATGTCAGCCTTAAAGAACTAAGTCCAAGTTCCATCTTCTTATTCATCCACTAGTTAGAAGCTTCTCCTACCAACTGGAAGACTCCCCAAATGACTTTTGTGACCTCTAAATAATCTTTTATTTATTAATTAAATATTATCGTACACATTCCTCCAACAATTAATTAATTGTCCTCTCATGTGTTGTTTCCTTAAATGTAACGACCACTTTCTTCTAGTCGACTAAGTAACCAATGTTAGTTGACTATCCAATCTATTTGGTTAACTGATCAATTAATTCTCTTAACTAATAGTCAACTAAAATTGACTATTCAATCTATCCAGTGAACTATTCAATCTAATTAAGTTCACTCCCACTCAATTCCAATCTTCATTAAATTTAATTCTCCAATCTATTTCCTTTCAATGGACCTTGACCATTGATCCTAATATTTCACCTTTTCATCCCAGTTATTGATTTAATTTCTTGAAATCTATAAAACAAGCCTCATCCTTCTCATAATCTACCTAGAATTTTCCTAGCGAATCCCTCAGCATTTAATTTTTGAGTGATTGAAAGGTGGTGTCATCTTATCTAGGTCACCCTTATTATCATTGATTTGAAGCTTTTGCAAACATGGAGGCTTCGTATTGATCCAAACAATCTAACATTTGTTATCAATACAAATATCTTCGACATGGGATGGTAAAATTGTAGTCTTTTGAATTCGCTTATGTTCTCTTTTATTGCTAACATTTCTTGTTGAATTCATTTCTTTTCAATTTCATTCCATGAGTAGGTTGGGATTCATCTTGTTTTGAATTGATTTGTATTGATTCATTGATGTATTCATTATTTCTATTTTCCCTCTTATAGAAGGATCATCTCCATCAAAGAGAAGATGAATGCAATCAATGGTGTCTCCTAAATCTAAAATATGAGACTCAACAAACAACCCACGGATGTATGTCAAGTATGCATCCCAAGTAGATGTAGTTGGAAGACAATGAAGATCCTATTGCATTGAATCACAAGAAGCCATATTCGTAGCAACACAATCATCAACAACTGCAATAGAATATGGAGAAGATGAAATGTATGGATCAAGAACTAGATTTTATGTGAGAACTCCCGATTTCAAGAATCCAAATGTCTCCTCTGAATCATGGTTCACACTAGAAGTGTGATCAATAGTCGAAGGAAAAATCTCATCATCAAAAGAAAAATTTGCAAAGGTGTGCAAATGAGATGAATCATCAACCATCCCAATAGCAATATTATCTCTACTCTCCAAGTGTCTAATGATAACTAAATCAGGAGTGAATTCCACTGTCCTCCCATCTCCACCATGTGTAATCTGATAGATGGAAAGATCATTTGACAAATGAGGTACACACAAAACATCATTGAAAGTGCCCTCCCCAATATCAATTGATCCCTTCCCAATTGCACTCATGTATGTATTGTTTACCATCAAAATATGAGACATAGTACAAGGCTCAAAAGAAGAGAATATCGACTGTGAAGATGCCATATGATGAGATTCTCTTGAATCTAGAAGTCATCTCCCTGATCCAAGACCTATAAAAGCACAAAGAGCTTTCCCTTTATTACCTAATGTAGAAGCCAAACTAGCATGATCTTTATCCTTTTTAGACTATTTTGAAGAAGAAGAAGAAGTTGAATAAGATATTCTAGAAGGAAAATCAATCTGATTCTTTTTTGAGAAGATGTTTCAACCCATCAATATCCTTCTTATAACAAGAATGTTCATCATGTCCAAGATTCTTGCAATATGAAAAAGTTGGCTTCTCCTTCTTAGATGATTTCTCTTTGAAGAGAATTTATTCTTTGCTTGATTTGAATGTGGATTATTCTTCACTTTCTTTTGTTTCTTATCTGATTATTTCACCTAACTAGCCAACAATGCTTGAGATTTATATGACTTGATGAGACCCATCACTATAAGATTTTGTTGCTCATATATTATCATCTTAGAAAATGATGAAAATGAAGGTGTAGTATATGCAAACCCCATAGTCAATAGATACGAGTATGAAAGCTAGAAACAAAAGAAGCATAATCACGACCAAGTTTTTTTGATGTATTGTTGACCAACTGAATGTCCTTATCAATTCCACATGCTTTACATTTCTCTCTTAGATTATTAACCTTAGTGATGTAGTCATAGATGTTATCAAAGTTATTAAGATCAAGGATCATTAGTTCATTATCAATTTGATAGCCTCTTACTTCATTTTTAGTAACATACAATATTTTCAATATGTTCCAAGCTTCAAGATAATTCTTACATGATTCAATTTGAAACAAAAAATCTTGATAAACTAATATACGAAGACATCCAAGAGCTTTGGTATGTTCAATCATCCATTTTATCTGTTATCTACATCTGTAGGTTTAGGTACCTTATTTTCAACATATAGATAATGACCTTCAATCATTAGAATGCTCTAGATGCATTTTGATGCCATGTTGAATAATTATATGATGTGAGTAAAGGAACCTTGGAATGATCCATGGAAAGAAGTGTTACCCAATTTTCACCTATGGGCTCTATCAGGGGAAATTATGTTTAAATTCACACATGGATTAAATGTGGCTCCCATAAGGGTTGAGCCCAATGTGTAGGTGCTCAGTTTTCATTGGGAAGGTCCTTATCTGACAGGGGAGTCTATTGGAAAGCCTCACCTCAGTCAGTTTTGACAAAAAAACTCATTAGAAAGGCCTGTCGGCAAGACCCTCCTGTTGTCTTGTTGACTGGTAGTGTGTTCTACTTGGTTTGATACCCCTGTCACCAGGACATTCGGGTCGCCATGAGTCTTCATGTGTCTCTCCAATTACATGAGCTCTCGCTGAAAGGAGGCATCATTGCTATAAGGTCTTACCGAAAGCTTGTGCCTTCGCTCTGATGTCTTCCCAACCGAGGGTGGTCTCGCCGAAACAAAAGGGCTCGATGTAATGTTTGGTGCTCGGTGTAAGGTCTTGCTGACCGCTGATAGTCTTTCCAAAATAGAAAGGAACATCTGTAAGACTCTTTTCATTCGCCATAAAGTCTCACCGACGGGGTGAGGTCTCGCCGAAGTGAAGCGACATTGGTGAAGGAAAGAAATTCGACAAAAGGTTTCACCGAAAGTCGAAGGTCTTGCCAAACAAGTAGGAGCTCAAGGAGATGTTTCAGCGAAATGAAGAGAGCTCGGCGAAAGGAGGTGCTATCGACAGGATGTCTCACCAATGGTTGTTATCATGCCGGCATGTTTTGTGCCTTCGGTGTAATGTAAAGGCTTCGGCATGAGGTCTCGGCGAACGAAGGTGGTCCTGCCGATAGATGATGGAGCAAGCTCGCCCAAGGATTTTATCATTGGCATAAGGTCTTGCCAAAAGCCAGTGGTCTCGTCGAAGAAGTAGGAGCTCGGGGAGATGTCTTCCCGACCGGTGGGAGTCACACCAAAAGGAAAGGAGATCTCGGTGAAAGGAAAGGAGCTCGGCGAAAGATCTCGTCAACCGAGCAAGGTCTTCCTGACTAATATGAGCTCTGGCTGAAACGGGATGCCTTCAATGAAATGTAGGGGCTTCGGTATAACATCTTGCCGAAGGGTTGAAGTCTTGGCGACATGGGCTAGCGAGGGAGAAAAGTCTCATCGATAGGGTGATGTCTTTCCAAAGTAAAGCAGTGTCAGGGACAATGGTTGAGTTCGTTGTGAGGTCTTGTCGACTCAGTAAGGTCTTGCTAATGTTTGTTCACAAGTGGATATCGGGGAGACTCCTTCCTGAATGATTTTCTCTCGCTATGATGCCTCCCCAACAAGTGACGGTCCTGCCGAAGTGGTCTCGAGCTTGCTGAAAGATTTTGCCTTTGGCATGAGGTCTCACCGATAGCGAATGTCTCGCCGACAAATGGATCTTTTGCCGAAGGTTTGTGCTTTCAACATGATGTCTGGCCAACAGGGTGGACTCTTGCCGAAAGAGTTTTGAGCTCGAGGGAAAAGAGGTGTCATCGCTATGAGGTCCCAGCGACCAAGTGGAGTCTCACTGGAAGAATGGTGTCCTTGATGTAACTGATGGGAGCCTGTTGTGACCTCCTGCTGACTGAACAATGTCTTGCCAAATGTGGATATCTGGACAATGAAATGATGATATTGGTATGACTCCTGAGGGCTCGCTATGATGTCTGGTTGACAACGTTAGTCTAGGCGATAATTTTTGACATCGGCATGAATTTTGCAACTCGTTATGAGCTCTTGCCAACGGTTGTGAGCTATGTCGATGACTAGCGAGGGGGATAATTGCATCGGGGAGACACATAAAGTGTCTCACCAACATGCGATTTTGATGAAGAGCTTTTGACTACTCGGAGAAGCTTGTGTGACATCTGTTTGACCAATCGGAGGAAGCTACAGGTGAGTCGTGGTAGTTTGACCGGTGAGAGGAAGATCAACAAAATGAAAGCAACATGGATCTTCTCTTAGCTTAGAAGCATTCAAAGTAGCTCGACAAGGAGGTTCGAGGGTGGACACGATGACCAAAAGTTAATCCTGTGGTTGCAAAAGATCAAGGAGGCCATTCTTGGAGTGACTCTTCACCGACATGGACACGGGGACGCGCGTTTAATACAACATTAACTTCCTTCGAAAGATCTAAGGGGTAGATCTTTATGAGCATGAATATTTTTGTAAGCCCTAGGGAAGGGGCCGACACACTTTTTGTATATATGGCATATTTTTCCTCTTTAAAAAAGAGTTCTCCTTATGCTTTTCGAAAGTCTGTGAATTTTGTAGTCCTTTCTCAAATTAGCATACTTTTGTAACTCATTTTGGAGCATGATATATAAAATTTACCTTGGTTACCATTGATGGTTCATTTTTCCTTCTGGTTTCTTGCAAAATATTGTGCATTTTCAGGTGATTCATCAAGCTACTTCGTGAAATATTTCTTTTTCCTTATAGCTTTGTTTCATGTTAGCATGCCTTTCTTTGCAAAGGTAGTATTATGTAGGTTACAAACTGTGTTTACTCAATTGCACATGAGCTTTTAATTTGTGAAAGTCTGTTTTTCCTTCTTGAAAGTGTGTGCATGTCAAACCTGTTTGTATGCATAATCTACAAAATCTAGTTGTGCAGTCCCATATCCATCATCAGTATTCAAGTGTAGTCTAAATGTTCATAGCTCTTATTACATTTAGGTGTATCACCATAGGATTTAGTTTTGTTTTTATGCACTCCTTCTCCCTTTTTCTTTACAAAAATTAGTAGTTTAGGTGATACCAAAGGAAGCCGGCCTTCTTTGGAGGTTGACCTCTATCTACAAGTGACCCACAACTTTAGAGGTCTTCCCATGTTACACTGAGGTGTTGAACATCAGGTTCAACAAGGGTGCAATTTCAGGTGATAACAAGAAGAGCACAAGCAATGAGATCAAAAAAATGCACCAAGAGACCCCCCCAAATCACTCAATCAAGAAACCCCCCAACAATATGATTTTTGGCACCTTAAACTTAGTGTAATTACAATTGCCTCTTGCCAAAAATAGCGAAGTGGACTTTGATCTTAGTGCATATAGATGCCAAATTTGGCTACAAGCTCAAAGTGAAAATTTTACATAAAATGAGATCAATCTTATCACACCACTGCAAAGTACACGGAAAATATGCACTTTAAAAAACATTAGTTCCCAAAAATGTAACCATAGGATCAAGAATGAAGCTCTAAAAGTTCCCAAAATGAGAATGATGTAACAACACCTATGAGAATCAACAATTTCTAGAAAAAACAGGCACCAAAATCCAAATCTTATTGTACCATTGTATAGAGTGCAAAAAATTAGCCCAAATAAAAAAAAATTCTTGCAAAAAGGAGGTCATATGGTAAAGATATGATCATTTGAAAATTGACCTTCAAAAGCAAACTGCCAATGGTGAGGGGGGCAAATTTTTTTTAAAAGTTGTTGATGTAGGTTGACATCATCAAATTGCTATCTTAAATTTGTTGATCACTTGACCATCATGGATGAAATATTCTTCAATTGTCAAAACATTCTCTTGGCGATGAAAGGTGGGATCTGTGATATAATTTGGAATATTCTTACAATAGGATTTTTTGAATGTTTTGGTTATATTTTTTTGCCACTGGTTTTAAAAGGATGGTTGCCAATTTAATAAATGGTTGTCGATTTTAAAATAACCATTCATCGGTTTCATTAAACCCAATGTTGGGTTTCTGGTGGGGTTCGTACTTGTGGCAGTGCATAGGTGTGTCACATGGCACTTGTGGGCATGTAGGTACTCTAAGGACCTTTTTGTTTTTATTTTATTATTTTTTAAATAAAAAAGCTTTTGAAAATTTAATCAAAACTATATAAGATTTTTTAGAGTTTCTTTAAAAAATAATGATTGAATTTTAGTGAACCCAACATAAAAATTTTGCACCCGTGCAATTATGGCAGTCTGGGGGGGGTGGGCACATGACTCCCTAGGAAATTTTTTTTACCTCAATGGCTCCCAATTTGGAATATAGGTGAATTTTATGTCAAATATCATCTCCTCGACCTCCTAAATGCGATGACGGTGTCCTTTTTGACTCAAAATGCTTCAAAGTGGTCGCTACCTCCCAAATCTGGAAACCATCTTCAATCTCTAAACCCTTGCAGATTTGGCCTCCAATGTCCTATTTGGTTGAAATAAAAGGAAAATATAACTTTCTAGAGCACTCTAGATGCAATGGTGAGCTCAAATATGATACAAAAAGCTCCCAAAATGCACTTGCAATACAAATTCAAAAAAGAACCCCCTAAAATCTAGTATTTTTATCAAGTTGTTTTTATTCTCTAGATCATAATATGATGCAAGAGAAGAGCATAGTTGAAAATTTTCAACATCTACCAAGATCTCTCTAAAAATACTATCTAATGGCACCCAACCCACTCTAATACCATCCTAGAGTTGGCTATGTAGATACCCAAGATATAGAGGCCAAATAGAAAGAACAAAGAGATCAATATGCAATGCTCAAGATTGCAATGGCATTGATTATCCAAGAAAGTTAAATTACAAATGAGAACCCCTTGGTTATATAGCCAAGGTGAGACATAAGATGTCATAAGATTATGACAAGTGTCTTAATCTTATGACATGAGAAAACTTATCATAACTACCTAGGAAGAGAAAAAATCTAGACATGACAACTAAGTCCTCTAGAAAGATTCCTAGGACCTAAGTAAACTTAACATGTGAATATGTCCCCTAAGTCCCTAGTAAGTGAATTAACTAGGTACAAGACATTTATTCATACCGACAATATTGTTAACATCAAAAGGAAAAATATGTGGCATCATGCCACTATTAGTATTATCCCCTTCACATGCATCTTTTACGATCCTTGGAACTTTGTGGGTAACTAATTAAGCATAATATTCTCTATACTTTTGAACCACATAAATTTCTTGATCTCCCTATTTTTTATAAAATCAATGCCAACTAGGAATTCCTCACATCCTCCAAAAAAAATCATTTAGAGGGCCAACACATCCATACATATTAGGGGTAATTTCTTCTTAATATGTTAGCTGGGGAGATACAATCCCTTCATGCTTAGGTTCTACAAGTATCACATTCTTCCTTATTGCTTCGATCATTGGATATTCAACCAATGTAACATTAACTTGTTGCAATTACTAGGAGGGACTTGCACAGGGGGATTTGGGAACACTAGATGCAATAGAAACAACTCCTAAAATATAAGTTGATTCATCAAGCCTAGGTTTAGCAACATTTGGCTCTTCTTTTTGCACTTGTTTAACCTTCTAATTAAGAATCAATTAATAAAAATGGTTGTCATTAAGGATCATGCTCATTCTTTCAATATTATTAAAAATGTGGGATAAGACACCAAATATTTAGGATTCAATATTTTATCTTTTTTTCTACCAATAAAATCCTCATCCACACATCTGTGTTGATTTTTTTCCTAGTATTCCAAACATCTATTGATCACACCCTCTCATTCTCTTAAAATTAATTTAAGAATATTGCCCTCTTTTGTTTTTCTCTTTCTATTAATAAAAAAAATGTGATCATTCAAGTATATAATTAACCTTAGCTTTCATATAAAATCTAAACAAGATCTCACTAGCCTTATCATATTCTTTCTTATTTTAAAATTCAATATCATGGAATTAGAAAGTAGAAGGTATTATTCCTCCCTTACTAGCATCCTTGAATTGCACTTTATCAACAAAAACTATCTTCATGATTACTTCCAAAATAACAATCCTAGTAGGGCCACACTTGGACAATATGTAGGGTTGAAAACTAAGAGTGCATGATGTTCAATAACTAATCCCTTTGGTCATGATCTACTTCAACAAAAAATCTGAGTTGCAAGTGTCTGATGAAGACCATTGTTAAATTTGATAGCTTAAACATACTTCTCCCATAAACTTTTCATATAGAGGAGAAACCAAGTTGTCTTAGAAAATAACATAAGAAGCATAAGAATAATGCACGCCCATGTGAATAGGTAATAGTTGGATATGTTTAATCTCTCCATAACTATTCTTTGAAAATGCTAATTTATTAGTTGAATAGATCATAGATCATAGGGACTACTAATTTATTAAATAATTTAGATAATCTAATATTCATCTCAACAACAATAAACTCTTCAAAATTAAACAATGTTCTTGTTGAGATTCTAATTGTCTTAAATTAATACCAATACAACCTCCCCACTCTTGTATTTTCAAGAACCCCTACCATCTAATAGAAACACAAATGATAAATCACTTCCACAATTACATTCACACATTTAATTATTATAAATACCACAAATACCCACATGTATAATTATCTTGCATTTTTAAGATCAAATCTTACCTTTTTTCACTAGACTTATATTAATTTATTAAAATTCCAATTTCTTTTACAATCAATACTTGATTTTTACATTTTTATATCATTAAGATGTTTTCTAGAAGTAATTTTATGGACATTCAACACGTGATACATATATTTACCACCCACATCTTTTACAACCAATATAATTACATTTTTATATCATTAAGATGTTTTCTAGAAGTAATTTTATGGACATTCAACACGTGATACATATATTTACCACCCATATCTTTTACACTTACATTCACACATAATTATTATAAATAGCACAACTACCTACATGTATAATTATCTTGCATTTTTAAGATCAAATCATACCTTTTTTCCACTAGACTTATATTAATTTATTAAAATTCCAATTTCTTTTACAACCAATACTTGACTTTTACATTTTTATATCATTAAGATGTTTTCTAGATGTAATTTTACGAACATTCAACACGTGATACATATATTTAACACCCATATCTTTTACAATTACATTCACACATATAATTATTATAAATAGCACAACTACCTACATGTATAATTATCTTGCATTTTTAAGATCAAATCTTACTTTTTTTCACTAGCTTTATATTAATTTATTAAAATTCCAATTTCTTTTACAACCAATACTTGACTTTTACATTTTTATATCATTAAGATGTTTTCTAGAAATAATTTTATAGACATTCAACACGTAACTATTATTTACCACCCACATCCCTCTATATTTATTAGAGAACATTTAAAAAAATAATAAATTATACTCAAAACCATTGAACCTAAAAACCACCCCAAATTTATTTTGAAATTAACATACAATGCACCAATCTTTTCACGATGCAATAAAAAACATCAAATCGCCGCTATTTTTTAACGTTATGCTAGTCATATTAATTATCAAAAAATTGCATGATTTGAATATTTGTTTGTATCTCCATTTGAACAACTAAAAACCTCCACATTCTTAAATGTTTTGGGTCTAAAATGAATGAAATGGATTTCAATTTAGGATAAAGACATTCTGTCTTCTTCTAGTATGATGGGACACGTGTTCAAACACGAGGAAGTTTGATTGGAAAGTATTGTTCTTAGAATCCATCATAACCTTTTGTTGTTTGATATTGGAAGTGGTAATGACCACCTTGCCTCACATGTATGAATATTTAATTAATTTTTCTACGAGAAGCTTCTAGACTATTCATCATGTGCTGCTTATAATGATGAACGTGTATTTTGTCCTTATTAATCATAATTCCAAGCTGCCTAGGAGCATTGTATCTTTTTTCTATACAGTGCCCAATTCCAAATTTGATACATCGTCAACGTTAATGGATAATCGTTGAAAGACTAGTTATACGGGCCATTATAGCATTGATTTGTAAAGATGGAAATGTATTTTATAGTTAGATATAAAAATGTGGCATTGAGAATAAAAAATGACTTTAAAAATACAACAAAGGAATTGTTATAATGAGCATCAAGCATGCAAATTTAGGTATATTTATTGAATTAACATTTGTTAATTTAAAATAGATTATATTGAACTGGCTTTTTGTGTTAAGTTTGAAATGAGTTTTGGAAAAATGTTAGGGAGGAAGCATGCCATTGGTTGGTTAGGAAATGTGGAAAGTGACGTGGAAAATATTTTTTCATAATTGTGGATAATCAAATCATTTAGTAATCCTTTAAGACATTTTGGTAATCATTCATGATGTAAAAGTTAATAACTATGGTGCGTTGATTTGATTTAAACAAAATAATGTGGTGGTCTCATAGGGAAGAAGCTTGGGTATACTATATATTTGTATGTGTGTGTGTGTATATATATATATATATTATTGGTTAGTTTTGGACTTGAGGTCCACTCTCATATATAATAAAAAACTTATACATTTGTTGAGCATCAAACTTTTAATCGAGGTACTTGAAAGTAAAAAAAAAAATCAGCATCATACCATATGAGAGATACCATTACTATTGCATGAAGAGACAAAAAATAGATTACTTCCAAAACATTGAACCCAAACCTATCACTCTATATACAAATATCCTCAAATAGTAGTCATATATACTATGACTACCAAGAAATCACAATGAAAATATTATCAATACATTTTGATATTAAAAATAATCCAGTAACCATCCTAATAACCATTAAAACCTTCACATGTCCTCCTATCACTCCCATAAAGTTGTTGGTCTCACCACCCCCACCTAGCATTGCAATCATCTTGAGGAAGGACATATTTTTATTAGAGATTTTTACCTTGGTTTTTTAAGTAAAGTATAGAGTTTGCACAAACATTTAAGATCTATAATTTCAAAACTATCCAAGGATCCTTTATCATTCTTCATTTTTAGCATTTCAACAACCTCCACCAACACAAGAAAGTGAGCCTTCATCTCTCTAAAGGAGACTATAGACACCACCTCATGCATCTCACAACCAACTATGAGAAGAGGATGACTCAGGTAAGCTACAATGAAAGCTAGGTTGCCATCCAAACCACCTAGAATGTGTTTCTTGACATAGAGCTGTTTTTTGTCCTATCGTAGGGGAAATGAGTGATGGTTAGACAATATATTTCAAGCCATTAGAGTCTAAAAAATTACAAGATTAAGATCATTATAACCCATAATCAATGAAATAAGTTTGCAAATGCTTCAAAGATTTAATCTAAAGTAATTGAAATGCAATTCAAAGTAAAAAACTAAGAAATCATGCAAACATTCAACTCCATTCATGTGAATTCATGACAATTTATGATGTGGATTGCTCAAATTGTGCATAATCCATGATTGCAAAAGCTAGATTGAAGATGTGATTCATAAATGGATGCTCAAATGCTCAAGAATGCCTATGCTTATGGAAAATTATGAATGATTTTCATGGATGAATGAGTTGTTTTATAGATTTGAACATTTTTATCAATGACCAAAATTGAATTTTGAGGATCAATGAGTGAGGAAATCAAGGAGATGAAGGGATGAAATTTTATCAGAGCCCAAAATATCCCTATTTTCATGGAAAATTGGTTGAAGATATTTTGAATTGGAGGGAAGAAGATATTTGAATTTGAATTGGGATATTCTCTTTTTGAAAAAGGAATATTCTTTGTGCAAGTTGGAGGGTAAATAATTATGAAAATTATTTAATTGTGAGGATGAGGGGAATTATGATTTTTAATTAAATAATTGGAAATATTTAATCAAGTGGGATTGAAGAATTAATTAAATAATTGGAAATTATTTAATCAAGTGGGAGATTAGTGAGAAATGATGAACATGATGAATGAATCAAATAATGTCAATTATTCAATTAATAGGAGAACAAAGTGAATTTAATTAAATAATTGGAAATTATTTAATTAAAATGGGTAATTAGGGGATAATGAGAAAAATGATGTTAATAGGCGAAATCGAGATGTGTGATATCCTTAGACAATTTTGTGTCTACATTTTGCCCCTCTTTGAGACAATGTACTATTATGTTGTTTCAAAGAGTTGATGTTGCTTGATATTTTTTAAATTACCTAATGCCCCACTATGCCCCAATGGACGAAGGGAGGATGTAGGTTGCCCCCTCAAGAGGTCAGCCAAAAATAATAATTTTCGGGTCAAGATCATGATAGGATGATGGGACTAGTTCGATTGAAAAGATGACCAAAAATTAAGTCTTAGGAAGCCCAAAAAATGATCAAGATAGATAGCCAATGATGAAAAAAATATTAGAGGGTGAAACAATAGGTTTTGGGGGTCATATGTATGCATTTGGGTTCATTCCAACCTCATTTGCACACTTTGGTTTGAGAGAATTTGAGCTCTGAGTAAATTTTCGTAGGACCTGATCACTATAACACCCATTGTTTGAGCCCCATATCACGTAGAAACAATTCAATAGTTCCATCGGCCGACTGGAGCAAGCACCCCTGTATGTGTCTAACCTTTCTTTGCTTGCACATAGTTTTATGTAGCTAAATGAAGGGTAAAAATTAGGCAAATAGACATGTCATTTTAAGGGTGACACTTTTGTAACCTAATGTGGTGCTTTCAGAAATTGACACATCACTTTTGACAAAAGTGTCATGCTACAAAAAGTGTGTCGAGATTAGGAAATTCTACAATACGTTTGACTGGCATCACACAATGCATTTGCAAAAATGCTCGCTTCTATTTTGGGAAAGCGATGCTTTTGCAAAAAAGCATGCTTTTTATTGTGATAGAGCGACACTTTTGTAAAAAATATCGCTTTTGTTTTAGACTCATTCAAACTTAAGTTGCCAACAGTCTAGTTTAAACAAATCATATTGAGATTGATGTTCACTACATATGAGATCTTGTTTAAGCAACTATTTTCAATCTATAATTTTATCCAAGTGAAGAAAAAACAATCGATGTATTTACTAAGAGTATGACTAAAGATTTTTTTTTTAAATTGTGAGGAATTCTTGTTATGTTAGAGGTGAAAATTAAGGGGGATAGTGGTATAATATTCCCCCTCCTTTGTATATTCTTTGTAATATTCTAGCCAATATTAAAGGGGGATGTTAAGGAATAAGATTGTCTAGAAGTGACAAGGTTTTTCTAGAGAGTTAGAATCTTCTAGAAACTAGAAGCAACTAGAAGTTGTTTGAGAAAAAGAACATTTCAATTTTAGAATGCTCTAGAATACTATAAATTTGTAGATTTTAGAACCCCCAAGTATAAATATGAGGTTGTGTTGGATCTCAGTTGTGTTCATGGTTTGTCCTTGATGAAAAAATCACTTTATTGGTTCTCTTGGTCTAATAGTCTCAGATTGGATCTTTATGCTTTATCATAATACATATTTGATGACAATTGGCTATTACAGATGGCTAATCGTTATGATTAAGGTTCATGTTGATGGGAATTCTGGTTCAGTGTTATGAATGCTATTTCTTTGCAAATGATTATGTTTATTTTGGACTGACAATGTTGATAAGGCTTGGTTCAGGTTATTCAGTCAATATTCATGGTGACAGGGCTCTCTTCAGCTTCATATTTATGAATTTGTTACTTCACATGTTTAGTTTAATTGATGGAATTTATTGGCACTCATGGCAGAAAATTTTTATCATTTTTTTTGGACTCTTGACTGCATTTTGGGCATTTTGAAAAATGGATTTATTGTTGGTATTTGGTGGAGATATGGTTTGATTCTCTTCCAATCTGACCTTGCAGTGATGGTTTATTGTCATTATTTTTGTCCTCTAAAATGACTCTACATTTTGGTTACTTGTGAAGTAAATGATGCCTTGATAGATTATTAGTATTCTTGCAACGAGGGTTTATGATTTTCGGTTGATGGGTAGTCATGATTTTTGTGAAATCTGTTAGTATCATTGTGGATTTAAATGGACTCATTTCATACATTACAAAAATGTTGGTTATTTGCACAAGGTTTTTGAAAATAGATTCATTTTGGATCTTTTTCAAAAATGGGAAATGATATTACTTGTTCATATTTCTCTACTTTTAGATCTGGGTTTTGACAAATTTTTGTAGTTTAAAAAGGGAGCATTACTTGATTTATTCTTTCCAGAGTTTGAAACGGCTTTCTACACAGGCATTACACAAGTTTATTCTCCATTTGTTGATCATCTTTCTATTGGTTCAGTTTTCTGGAAACAGCATGAGGGTTTCAAAATGTATGATATTCTTTAAATCAGAAATAATGTTCTTGATATAAATATAATTACAGTGTTTCATCACTGAGAGTTGATGAGGTGATTATGTGATAGTGTAACTTGTTGTATCAAATAGAAAAAAGTGAAAAAGCTCTGTAATACAAAATAAAAATATGATGTAGAGAAAATATGTCTCCTTAATTTATGTAATATTTTAGGGATTTATAGTTTTGAATCTTTAGGGTATTAGATAGATTAAGGGTGTGGGGTTCTATGAGCTTATCTGGAAAACAGAGAAATCCTTTGTGTTATTTGTAATTCTGTAATATGAAAAAGGAGTTGGTGCTCCTTGAAATTGGTGTTTCAAAATGAGGGGTTGGTGCTCCTTGAGTTGGTGTTCAAAAATTATCCTATAAGGCATTGTTAATAGTGGTTTTCAAATAAGATCCTAAAAGGTAGCCGTTTAGGAGTGGTTTTTCTACCCCAGGAGGGTTTTCCACTCAACAAATATTGTGTCTCATTGTTCATCTATTGTTTCACTGCTTTACTATGAGAATGCTTTATTGTTCATTGTTTTGTGATTACATTTCTCATTTCAGTTTGTGAATGATTGCATTCAACTCATGAATGCACTTATCATTGATATATTGAGAACAAATATGTGCTATGGTTTATTTTCTAAAAAATGGTAAAATATATTAAGACACTGATTCAACCCCCCTCTAGTGTCATTTTCACTCCAACAAGTTGTCCATTGCAAACAACACTATTGTAAATTGTTGGATTGTATATAATAAAAGATAGATCGATATAATTTCCTTCAACCATTTGTCTTTGTTTTACGTTCTATTTTTTCCTTCTTTGCTATTATTATTTTATTATTTGGACCTATTTTTACCATTTCTCCACTTTGAAAGGTGCTAACAAATTTCTTATATAACAAGAAAATTTCTTATAAGCTCTAGTAATTTGTAGGATTAATCCATTTTTTGATTCCTTTAAAATGCACAAGCACTCATGTGCAATCCTTCTATAGTTGCAACTATAAAATTTATGGATTCGTTAGGGATTTTTCTCCCAAAAGGGTATTCAAATATGCTCTCAAACTTAGAGATGGTAGCACAATTATCCACTAATATCACTTTATAGTTCCAATCTTCAACTCACTCTTCTTCAAGAATTTTTTTCAATGGAGCTGGAATTTACTTTCACTTGAAACTACAGAACATCCCAAGAGAAGAATTCCTTCTCATTCATAAGACAAATATAAAATTGTTATTGCCCTTTCAGTAATCACCAAATTATCTTACCTGACAATAGGTATAGGGATTGATGACATGAAATTTAATGGATTGAGAATTTCATTTACAAACTATTTTAACAATGCAAATAATAGAGGTAAAGCAAACTATTGCAACCTTTTCTAGCATTCTAGCATGGTAGTTGCATTGTTTCACCAAAGGCGATGAATACTTAACAATTCATATTTGATAGCATATGCTACCTGTCCTAAATGAGAGCTTTGGGTTAGGATATGGAACTAAATGTCCAAGTATTCACATTATATACATTTATTTGGGTAGAGTTATTGATTTGTGATAGACTACATATATTTTTTTCAATTACTTAAAAATTTCTCTTAGTTTAGAATTTTTTTGGTATGTTCATTTTTCATATGTAATGAGGATGTTCTAATTCATTTATTAGATGTTATTCTCTCTTTAAATATGTTTCATATTTTTATGAGACACTTCTTAGAATAAAATTTGCGTGTAATTTTATCTCTTACATACATATTTTGAAATCAATTTCTTAAGAATTTTCTTTTGGAAGGTAATTTTAGTTACATAGATTAAGAATTATCCAACATAATATTTTAGGAATCTTAGGATTTTTTTAAAAGTAGAAGACCTATCTTTCTGAAATTTGCAACTTCTTATACTCAAATTTGAGTCCACCATCCCTTCATAGATGATAAATCTTGTTTCTATTAGGGGAATTCCACAAAGATTATAGTTAGAAATACTATGATAGACATGTATGTGAATTGTAGAACCAACAACCATGCATGTGAATTGTTTGAGATAAGACATAAAGAAATGTGGTCTCATTGAACACCATGGCTATACAATGGGCACAAAATTATTTTATAAAAAAGATTCAAAAAGTTTCAAAAAGTTTCAAGAAATTTTGACATGCATCAATTGGATATATAGAAATTAAGACCTCAAATAATAGTGAATATAGGATTTTTTTTGACAAAAAAGGGGCAAGATCATGTCATCTATATATATACCTATCATAGATTCAAATTACCTAATATATAAAAATAAATAAAATTATGTTGACAATTTTAAATACGTCTCTTAATTATCAACTATAAAAAATGAATATTATAACCTATTTGGCTTTGATACCAAAATGTAATACTACTATTCTCTAATTATGAAATTGGATAGATTAATATCAAAGTTAATGGCAATACATTTATTAATATTATTATTTAAGTTTAAATATTATAAGATATATCTATAATTTAAGTACAAGTGCATAAAATACCTATTTATCAATGTTAACTAGCTTAAGACTTAAGCACATTAATATTACCATCATTAATATATAAATTTTTATTTAATAAATATGGATACGATCAAAATAAATGAATAAAATCTTAAAATAATTTAATTGAATCAACTTCATCTTTTATAATTAAAATATACTTGAATACGTTTAGTACTTATTTGAATCACAACATTTAAAAAGGTCACTCTCACCCTAGGAAAAGTTCAGTGGTATGGTACACTCCAGAGAACCTATGTAAAAATATAGAATGTACCTACATGCACCATGCTTATGCATTAAAGCCTTGTCTAGGACAATACTAGGTGTACTATATACCCCAAGATAGACACACTCTGCGTGCCCCCATCTCCTAATGCCCATAGCCCACCAAACCACCTTCTTCTTCCTTGAGTGATATCCATGCCCCTTTCCAATTCTTAGATAAATTCTTTATATAAGCTCTAAGTGATGGTTTTAAAACCATCACACCCTTTCACAAATGTTGCTTTTAATTATTATTTAATAAATACATTTATCCATTCCCTTTAAAATAGTTTTCATAAATATTCTTCATTAATCTCCATTCTAACCAAAATATTATATTATCCCTTTTTTAATCTTCATTTAATACTTCCAAAAATTTCTTTTTACTTTGGGAAAAAGCTTAATAATAATGTGCCTTCTAAAAATATGAAGACTATGTTAGATGATGATGTTAGTTTGTGTAATAGTAGACCTTCCTTGAATCCTAGTGGGAAGGAGAAGAAAAATATGGCCACAATTGCTGAAGGGAAAATAAAAGAGGCCCATTGTTAAAAGGATAAGAACAATATTGAAATCCTCCCTCAAAAGAAAAATAATGAGGAGAGAGAAAAATAAGGTTTTAGGGAGGATGATCAAGAGATTGGTGATGGTAAGGGCAAGGTTAGCAATGTTCACACAAAAAAAATAGAAAACTTGTACTTGTACTATTTGATGCTTCAACCATAAAATGATCAATGTTATATAAAAAAAGATGGTCTTGCTAAAAAGATAAGGAATCTAGAGAGATCAATGGCTAATGTCCACAATCTAAGGAAAGAATGTCTAGAGAACACTACGTCCAACATGATAACTATTGTGGAAGATCTCATTATAAAAAAAAGAACAAGGTAAGGACATTAGTTGTTCATGATTCCAGTAGTGATATATATTCTCTTTGATGTAGGATCATCCAAGGTGTAAGAACAATCTTGCATCCAAAAAAAAAAGTTTTTCTTTTTTGTTTTATTTTTTAGGTGGGCTAAAAATAGTAGGGTTTCTATTTTTAGTAAGTTTGCATTTGTGCACGTATAAACATGAAATATTGCAAAGGGATCCAAAATGGTGAAATAAATACAATGGTGAAGAAATCACTTCAATACTATTTGTCTTTTGTGAGTTATTAATGTTGTCTTAGATCTCCCTTTTAAAATATTCAAAGTCACTTTTGAGGTACCTAAAGGTTCCATATGGGCTTGAAAAATGGCTAAAAAACATGTTATATTATAAATATACCATTGTAGACAAACCGCTCGATGAGATTTTTTCAATGGCATAAACGGTTTGTTAATCTGACACCCAAGTCAAAAGTTATGGCTCTTGGAAATTGGACTAAAATTTAGGAATTTTCTAAATTTGGAAAAAAAGGATAATTAAATTTGTTGGGCACCAAAAATAGAAGAGACAACTCATTAGAAAGTGAAAAATTCATATAAAGTGGTTACAAAGGAAAATATAATGATTCTCGATGAGAAGATAGATAAAATTCTTTCTTTTTAGCACAAAACAAAGGTTGGGGTTTAGTGGCCATTATTTTCATTCACAAACTTGCATGTTTGATTTTCTACATTTTCTACATGTATTTGTAGCCCAAATTTTACTAATAGTGGTCTTGTGACTAGGTAGTTGTAATTCATATGATGCATGTATGTAGATGACTTCTGAGAATATAATAAAATTGCATGTTTGTTGTTCTTGAATGTTATTTTTTGTGTAAGGTGTGTTTGAGGGAGAGTCTCCCTTCATCAAATGGTATCAGGGCAAGGGTTCCTGAGTGTGTAAACATATCATCGAATGTGAGGTAGTTTTTACCAGGACTTGTGGTTGTGAGTTTGTAAACTAAGTGATCGAAATGCCTCCATAAAGAAATCGTTGTAGTGGAAGAAATATTTGAGTACAAGATGAGGGTTTTAGAGCCCTACAAGGACAAGTTCAAGAACTTCAAGAGGAGTTGCGTAGAGGAATTGATCATAGAAGAGGAGATGAAAGTGAAGATGAAGTTGAAGAAGAAGAATAATACAAAGGAGCACATGATGAACCAGAAGAACATGATCAAGTCAGATTATTGAAGGCCCTCTCCAAGATTGGAAAAAGGGAAAGGATTGAAGTTTATGCATATTTTGGAAATCTCAATCTGGAAGAATTGATTGATTGGATCAATGGCATGGAAGAGTGCTTTGAGTATGAAGAGATAGAATATCCTCAGAGGGTCAAATTTTTAAAGACCAAATTGAAAGTTCATGCTAACATTTGGTGGAAAGAAGTACAACTACAAAGAAATAGAAGAGGTAAAGAGAAAATTACAAGATGGAACCGAATGGTGGAGAAGTTAAAGAGATAGTTTATTCTTGTTGATTATGAGTTAAATCTACTAAAAAAGATGCAAGGTTTGAGACAAGATGGTAAGTCTGTCAAGGAGTACACAAAAGAGTTATATAAGGTCATAATTAGAATAGGATATTCAAAGGTCAACAAGGAAAAGGTAGTTCATTATATAAATGGGTTGAAACCAAATAGTCAAGAAGAATTGAGTTTGGTCAAATTGACCACAATAAAAGATGCTTACCAATTTTCCCTGAAGGTAGAAGAGAAGCTAAATAAAATATTTGAAATCCAACAAAGAGGAAGAGGTCATGGTGGAAGGACTAGAAAAATACCCTATGGAGGATGAAATGAAAATCAAAAGAAGAATGAAGAAGATGGTTCTAGTCAAAACCAAAGAGGAGATAATTATTATTGCCCTCATGATAAAAATAATGATGAACAAAGAGGAAGGGGAAGATCAAGATGAGGCCCTAGGAGATGAGGCTTCAAAGGAACCTATTTCCAATGTGGAGGGGAAGGACACCAAGCCTACGAGTGTCCACAACATCAAGGAAGGACAAATAAGAGACCTGAAGGTAATGCACATGTTGCACATGTAGATGAGGAATTTGAATTTGAGCATTCTAAATATGCATAAAGAGGAGAGCCTTTTCTCATTAGGAGAGCATTACTGTTCAATGAAGAAAAGGAACCAGTTCAAAGGAAGAGTTTATTTTGTACAAGGTACAAATCTAGAGGTAAATGTTGTGATGTTATAATTGATAGTGGTAGCACAAATAATTTAATTTCAAAAGAGATTGTTAACAAGTTGTAGTTGGAAAGGAAGAGGTACCTGCATCCATATTGGATTGCATAGTTCTAGAAAGACCATTGAGCTTTGGTTAATGAATAATGTTCAATGAAGTTTAATATTGGTAATTACTATGATGAGGTATTGTGTGACATCATGCCTATGGATGCATGCCATTTATTACTGGGGAGGTCATGGCAGTTTGATTAGTGTACTGTCCATAATGGCCATGCTAAAATATATTCCCTAATAAAGGATAGAGTTCATCATAAGTTGAAGCCCCTAAAAGATGTAGGAGAAAAGGTATGTAGTAATGTAAGAGTTTTTATGGTAGATGGTAGGAAAGTTTTAGATGGTATGAAGCATGAGAATGTGTGCTTTGCATTGATTCCTAGAGTCAACAAAGAAGAAAAAGATGTACCAGTAGAAGTTTTAGATTTTCTAGGAGAATTCCAAGATATTGTGTTAGATAATGTACTTGAAGATTTTCCACCAATGAGGAAGATTAGTCACCAAATGCATTTGATACCAAGAGCTAGTTTTCCAAATAAGGCAACCCACAGAGTGATTCCTACAGAGAATGAGGAATTGAGCAGATAGGTCCATGAGTTGTTGAGAAAAGGATTGATCGGTGAGAGCCTAAGTCCATGTGCAATACCTATAGTACTAGCACCAAACAAGGATGAAGAGTGGAGAATGTGTACAAACTCTTAGGTTATTAACAAGATTACAATAAAGTACATATTTCCCTTACCGAGGATGGATGACATTATTGATTGCTTGAGTGGATCTGAGTACTTCACAAAGATTGAATTGAAGAGTGGATATCATCAAATTTAGATCAGAGAGGGAGATGAATGGAAGATAGCCTTCAAAACCAAGGAGGGATTGTATGAGTGGATAGTCATGCCATTTGGGCTAACCAATGCATTGCACACATTCATGTGGCTCATGAACGAGGTATTAAAAGAATTTTTTGGGTAAATTTATCATTGTTTACTTGGATGACATTTTAATTTTTAGTAAGACATTGGAGGAACACATGCTTCATATTCGTAGAGTTTTTGAGAAGCTAAGGGAAGACAAATTGTTGATTAACCTCAATAAATTTAGTTTTATAAAGAATGAGTTGATATATTTGGTTTTTTTAGTCTCAACTGAAGGCCTTAAGATGGACCCAAAGAAATTAAAGAGTATCATTGAGTGGCCTACACTAGGGAGTGTTATAGCGGTAAGATCATTTCATGGTCTCGTAAGTTTTTATAGAAAATCTATTAAGAGTTTCAACAATATATGTGCACCCCTAATAGAGACAATGAGAGGGGATAAAAAAGAGTTTAAATGGATTGTAGGAGAAGCTAAGAGTTTTTATTTTTTAAAGAAGAAATTTATAGAGCTACCTATTTTGGCGCTTGTAAATTTCAATAAGGTGTTTCAAGTAGATTGTGATACTAGTGGCAATGTTGGAGGAGCTATTTTGAGTCAAGAAGGTAAGCCTTTTGCCTATTTTAGTGAGAAATTGAATGGTGCCAAGAGAAAATATTATGTCTATGATGAAGAATTTTATGCAATAGTTCAAGATTTGAAGAAATCAACATACTATTTGTTTCCAAAAGAATTTGTTTTATATACTGATCATTAGGTTTTACAACACCTTATATTCAAGGGAAGTTGAACCAAAGGCACTTAAAATGGGTTGAGTTTTTGCAGAGTTATACATTTGTTTTGAAACATAGAAGTGGAAAGTCAAATAGAGATGCAGATGCCTTAAGCAAAAGGAATTTTTTTTAATAGAAATGAAGATAGAGGTTGTTGGGTTCAATGAACTCAAGAGTTTGTATCTTAAAGACCTAGACTTTACAGGCTTGGAAGGCTTGTTTGTAACCTATCTCCTTGGATAGGACAAGATGGTTGGATTTCATAATATAGGATGGTATGTTGTTTAGAGGAAGCCAGTTATGCATTCCATAGAGTTCTATGAGAGATAACTTGATAAAGGAGAAGCATAATGGAGGATTATGACACTTTGGTCAAGATAAGATCACTGCTATTCTAAATGAGAATTATTATTGGCCAAATTTGCACCAAGATGTGAAGAAGTTTGTGCAGAGTCAAGCAGACTATGCCAGATGGCTAAAAGGGTAAGTCAAAATACAAGGTTGTATAAGCCATTACCTATACCAGATAATCCATGGGAGGATATTAGCATGGAATTTTCCATTACGTGTACCAGAGAATCCATGGGAGGATATTAGCATTGAATTTGTTCTTGGTTTACGAAGAAAACAAATAGGACATGACTCAATATTTGTGGTGGTGGATAGATTTTCAAATATGGCACATTTCATTCCATGTCATAAGAATAGTGATGATGTTCATATTGCAGATTTATTTTTGAGAGAAGTGGTTATACTACATGGTCTACCAAAGAGTACAATCTCATATCAAGATACCAAATTTCTTGGGTATATTTATATAGAACATTGTGGAAGAAATTAAAGACTGATTTGAAGTTTAGTTCTACACACCATCCACAAATTGATGGGTAGACATAGGTGGTAAATAGGAGTTTGGGAAACTTGTTGAGATGCTTAGTAGGGGATAAGCCCAAGGGATGGGATTTGGTTTTTCCACAGGTAGAGTTTGCATATAACAATTTTGTTAATAATATTACTAGTAAATCTCCATTCTAGATTGTATATGGGAGTAGTCCGAGAAATGCTTGAGAAAAGAAATATTGATAAAGGAGATAAAAGTAGTGTTGAGGCTGAAGATATTGTATGAAGAGGTAAGAAAACATATCCTTAAGATGAATTCTCAGTACAAGGCTAAGATAGATCAAAAGCAAAGATATAAATACATTCAAGTTGGAGATGAAGTCATGGTTCTCCTGAGGAAAGAAAGGTTCCCAATGGGAAAGTATAACAAATTGTAAATGAAGAAATTTGGACCATGAAAAATGCTCAAGAAGCATGATTTAGGAAATGCCTATGAGGTAGAGTTGCTGAGTGGGATAAACATCTCTCTTATGTTCAACATTGATGATTTAATATAATATCATGAAAGAGATATGGAGGATAGACCAATAAAAAAACAATGGAATATTTCGGCACCTACTTCAGAGGAGGATATAGAAGAGATCTTGGATAGTCATGTGGGTGGAAGTACAAGAAACATGCATTATGAAGAATATTTGGTTAAGTGGAAAGGAAGGCTTGTTGAAGATTCATCATGGCTATCTAAGGCAGAGGTTGACTGTCTTGGTTTTCCTTAAAATATATGAGATGAGAAAAGGTCACTTCTCAAATTACCCCAAGTGTCTGATGCAGGAGCATCTAGGGTGTAAGAGAAATCTTGCATACCATTGCAGACAAACTGACTAATGAGATCTTTCCAATGGAGTAGATGGTTTTTCAATACCACACTCGAGTCAAAAGTTAGGGCTCCCATAAGTTAGACTAAAATTTAGGAATTTTCTAAATTTAGAAAAAGGGTAATTGAATCTATTGGGCGCCAAAAATAGAAGTGATAGCTCATTGAAAAGTGAAAAAGTAATATAAAGTGGTTACAAAGGAAAATGGATTGATTCTAGATGAGAATATAGACAAAATTCTTTCTTTTCAACACAAAACGAAGGTTGGTATTTAGTGGCCATTATTGCCATTTGCAGACTTGCATGTTTGATTTTTTGCATGTCTTTGTAGCCCAAATTTCTATAATAGTGGTCTTGTGATCAAGTAGTTGTAATGCATATGATACATGTATGTAGATTATTTATAAGAATATAATAAAGTTGCACATTTATTGTTCTTGAATGTTATTTTTTGTGTAAGGTGTGTTTGAGGGAGAGTCTCTCTTCATCACTCTCGAAGATTATTTGTGCCAACTCTCTAAGGAAAGAAAAGTGGCCCTCAAACTTGAGAGGCTGGGATGTTCTCTCTCGAGGTAGTTTGTGTTGGGTGTATTGGTGTTTAGTTTTTATGTTGGATTATTTTCTATACTATGTGTCATTCATGTTGTCTCTTTTTTTTGTGTGTCTATACTAATATGAGTAGCCTAAAGAGTGGAGCACATTTCTACCCCAATGGTGCTTCAAACATCCTCTAACTCACCAACATTTGTGTGAGGATTTATAGATAAACAATTATAACATATAAAAATATGCATTAAATTTAAAATTAAACACCATACGTGCTACATTGTAGATATACAAGTCTCTAATTTTGTGGAGGAAACTTTTAGAGCCCCCTTACTAAGACATACATAATGTTTGCAAATATGTTTATGTGGCTCTTATTTATAAGAAATTATATTTTATTAATAATATATCTACATTTTTCAATTCCATGGGACTATTCTAAGAGTAAAAATAAGTCATTCTTTCAATGAGACTACATCCTAAATATTTCCAATATAAAATGTGGTTGATTTATTTAGTTTCCTTTATAGGAAGGGAATTTTTTTATGTTATTATTGTTAGAAGTAATAGATTTTTTAAGTCCATATTAGTGAGCCTATACTATTAGTTTACAATTATTTTATGTACCATGTTGTTTTAAAACAATAAGGTTTTGGGAATACATACAATAAATTTGTAACTAAGTTTTTTAGTATAT
Organism: Sequoia sempervirens; assembly: GCA_007258455.2. Classification (NCBI taxonomy): domain Eukaryota; kingdom Viridiplantae; phylum Streptophyta; class Pinopsida; order Cupressales; family Cupressaceae; genus Sequoia; species Sequoia sempervirens. The sequence goes on along the minus strand of VDFB02101372.1, from coordinate 9,919 downwards.
ATTTGCTTTGTATATTTTTCAAATATTTTGATTCAAACTCAAATAGATGAAACTTCTTCTCTCATACATTTTTTTGTAAAATTTTATATCATTACATAATATTCATACATTTTATTTTATGCCATTCAAATCATATTATGCTCCTACGAAGTTGTTAATATAACATATTCTGTGTTTTTAGTTATAGTAAAAGGGATAAAAAAGCTACCTACCCTAATGGAAGCCCAAATGCATAGTCAAAACTAATTTTGGACAAGGAATCAATTGAATGAGCACTATATTTTTCAACATTGATGATTAAATTTAATTTTTAATAGGATCCATTCTTTGATGTTTGATTTTTTTTTGTGGGAAATTTCTCTCTTGTCATTTGTGCCATAAAATATATTAAATATATTTGAAGAGCATAATAAGAGGTCCATGAGAAAGATTCTTGATCGTGAAAGCATCAACTACCTACCATGGTTTGAAAATGGCTCATTCTAAAGGCTTCAACAAGGTATGGCTTGAGGGTGATTCCTTAAATGTTATCAATTACCTTAAAGAGACTAGCCCTCCTTCTTGGTCTATAGAACCTATTATTCTTGATGCATTGGAAATATTGAATTCCTTTGAGCAATGTTGAATCATATCTCACATTTATTGTGAGGGTAATAACTGCCTTATGGATAAGTTTGCAAATTATGAGGTTCTTAAGTCTAAAGTGTGGGATAGGATTGACCCCCTCCCCATCGACATTCAATCTATTGTCAATCATGATATGCAATTCATTTAGAGAGGGGGTTCACTTCATGATTATTATAAGCCACATGTTGATTCTCATGCGAAATTTCAAATCTTAGTGTGATTTCTTAGTGGGGAATTCCCTGCATTTTAATGATGTGGCTAATGTCTGTAAAGATTTTCATTTAAGGATTATGATTACTCCCAGTCATATTGGTACTTCCACACAGATTGTGGGTGTTTGCAATGCCTATTCCTTCTCGAGGATTCTTCAATTTTGTATCATTTGCAAATAATTGAAGTTGTTGTGGCTCTTCTTTGTGGTCATCATGGGAGGTGAGAGGAATTGAATTGAGCCAATTTCCTGTGACTCTACCAAAAGTAACAAGAAGATATGGGGTTTGATAGAGGAGGAGGGTATCACTCCCTACATTGAAAGAATTCATGGCTTCGACCGGTGGTTTCGTAGGCCTTCGTCAATGGTTGGAAAAACAAAGTCCTTAGGGTGTTCGACTTGTAATTCAATATTATTGAAGAACTGATTGTTAACATTACTGGCATGGCTACTGAGGTAGGAAGGTATACAGGGATAAAAAAGAGTCTAACACTACCATGATGATCTTTTTTAAGAGAAATGAAAGGGAGAAACTGTAGAAGGCGAAGTGTGGAGGCTTTTCTCGTAGATGTATTAGGCAATTTGGGCTGTTTTGGTAGTTGAAATTATGAGGTACATTACTCTGGATGAGTGCTTCTTTATTCTTGTTGGTTATCATTTTGTTCTGTTAAATCATTTTAGACATAAGAAGAGGGTTTCTTTCCCCTATTATTTGTTATCCTCCCTTGAGAATGGTATAAAAGACTTCAAAAGGAATCCTAAAAACCCTATTCTCCATGAGATCTTAATTATTCTCATTATGGATTGCCAAGTCTTTTTCCATTCTAGATGAACCCAATAAAATCACTAAAATCTGCCCTAAGTAGTCAAAATATTGGTATGATACTGGGTCTGATACGGGTTCTGCTTCTGAGGAGTATAAAGATGGGTTAGAAACCTCTATGGAGGTCCTCTTAGACCCTCTTGAGGATTTTGATTTAAAGCGTAAAAAGAAGGCCAAAAATTCTCTTCATCCCTCTAAGCTGGATGAATATATGATTGGTAGTGAGGAGGAGGAGGTTCCTGAAGATTTTACTGAAACTCAAAAGGTGAAATTAGGCAAATTTCTAGCCTCATCTCTGGTAAGAAGAAGTTGGAAGAGGATGATGAAGTGGATGAGGAGGTGGAGTTCCTTGTTTCAGATTGAGAGAGGAAGATGAGGCTGCATAAAGGTAGTAATTTGAAGAAGGTTAAGGGAAAGGTGCATTCTGGTAGTAGGAAATTTTTTCCTCAAGAGGATGGTGTTAGTGATGAGCTTGATGAAAATACTAATGATAATCCCTAGTGGTCAATTGATGAAGGTCTTGAGAAGGATAACCTGGAGCTAGGTATTCTTGAGGCTGCTAAGGTGGAGAGGTCCAATCACAAAATTAAAGTTCCTGATGGTGGTTATAAAGGTAAGGATGTGTTGCAAGATGTACTGGATAATCAGGATGCTCCTGAGGATTTGGTTGATGATAGGGATACTTTCAATTGCAACCGAGCGAAATTGTCGAATGTGTAGGGTGACGAGAGATGGCTCTTTAAATTTTTTTCAACATTTTCAAGTGGATGTTTAATGAACTAAACCTTACTAATGTTAAGGTTCATTCTTTGGTTAACAATGATGGGGTTACTCCTAATCCCCAGGGGTCTTTTATTTAGGACTAAGTAAACCAGTTGTTTGATGTTTTGAAGACTATGGCAAATGAGATGAGCTTCAAAGCTGAAAAGGGATTTTGAATTTAGAATCTCATTCTTGGAGGATAAAATGGCTAGAGCCTATGAGAACCTAGAAATGGTGGTTAAAGTAAGTTGACTCTCCATAATGAAGCTGAGAGTCTCCAATTTCTCAATGAGAAAGCTAGGCTATGGAAAGGGGATTGTTTGGGTGTGATAAAAGATGCTATTGCTGGTTTGGTGGATCTCCCCAAAGATTTGAAAGGGGGTGATGGTGAGAAGGGCCCCTGTACCTGCACCTGCAATAAAATCAAGAAGAATTTGGGGGTACCTACAAAGGAGGTTGTTGAGGTTATGGAAATGCATGAGAAGATCATAGCTAGTGATCTAGAAGTTGTAAACATTATGAAAAATCTATAATTGCTTGTTGGTTCTATCTTGTTTTTTGGCTGGTTGTTCACTTATTTTTTGCTAATGGATGGCTACTTTGTTTGTTTTGATTATCTTTAAAAGTAGTGATATTTTTTGTAAAGGGTTTTGGGGTGCCTTCAAAACTTGCTTTTCCTATAGTAAAAAACAATATAAAAAGTGTAAAAAATAATCAAGTATAATAACTGTTCATCAAGAATCAATTATAAATACAATCTATATTTGGATGATTGCATCATTTCCTTCAATATATACACACTATTGTGTATTTTCCTATATTAATAGAAAATTAAGCACATTGTGATGATGCCAAAATAATATAGTTAGGAATGTGGTTAAGTAAAAATGGGCACACATCAAATATTTACATGTGAGACCTTAATATAATTTTTGTGTAGTTTTATCGTTGTCCCTACAAATTTCATTATGCCTTGATGTTAAATTATCTATTTAAATATTTTAAATGCTCTTGTACTAATTTTTTTATTATAATATTGATTCTTTCAATTGTGTCCATGAAATTTTAATAGCTGTGTAAAAGATATTATCAATATGATGTTATATTCACACAATTAAATATACTATGATTTTTTAATATGATCTTGTATAAGGTATGATCATGATATTCACGTTGTTATATTATATTTTATTATTTATTTGAATATCTTGATCAACATTTATGTATCTAGTATTTGTATTGTACACACCATATTGTAACTACATGGAAATAAATTGATGTAATAAGCAAATATTGAACATTCAAATATATTTAATAAGTTATTCAATCCATCTAGCAATGCATATAATAAAAACAAAACAAGTCTTTTTTTTAATTTTTAAGAATAATATTTTTTTAATGTAGTATATAAGACCACTAAAAAACTATAATGTTATTAGAAGGATACATACCTTAAAAGGAAAATTATATTGATTTTATATGATGTTTGCACAACTAACTATACTACGACTTTTAATATGATTTCTTATAAGGTATGATAATGATATTCATGTATTTTCATGTTATATTATGTTTTACTATTTATTTGAATGCCTTGGTCAACATAGCATTTGTATTGTAAACAACACATTGCAATTATATACAAATAAATTGATATAATAAGCAAACTTTGAACATTTGAATACGTTTAATAAGTGACTCAATACATCTAATAATATTTATAAAAAAAAAAAGACAAGCTTATAATTTCTTTTAATTTTAAGAATAACGCTTTCTAATGTAGTTTGTTAGACCATTAAAAAAAACCTGAAATGTTATTGGAAGGATAAATATACTATAAAAACAAAATTATAAAAATGTTTCTTATAACTAACACTTATTAAATCATTGTTGAATATTCTTAAAAATCATTATCAATATTATTTGAAATCACTTGTTTCTTATAAAATCATCTATAATCTTTTAAATTATTATACCCATAAGATTCTTGAAAATTTATAATAGTATATAAAGATACCATCAAATAACTAATCAACACAAATATTTATAATCAACCTTACCTAAAATTAACTCTTTATACTTGATCAACAAAACTATAAAACAATTTCAAATTAACTGTATATACCTATATATTCTAATGTGCGGACAAATCTTGTCTACGATCTCTGAGAGTTGTTACTGGTACAATTTAACGACAGTTTGAGGCCTTGATGGTCAAACGGAATCAATCTGTAGCTGTCTAGAAGCCCTTTTTAAATTCAATACAAGGATATTGCAACGTGGGCAGTCAACATCGTAAGAAGGAATCGTGTCCTCTCTCCATTATTTCTCGAAGCCAAAGAGATGATGATGATAGCATTACCTGTACACCAAGACTGACTGTGTCTTGGGCCAGGAATTCCACCGATATAGAGTTCTGCCCACCGTTTGATGAAGTGTTCCAGGGGAGTTAAACAGTGCTCTACTTGAGATGGCAATTCAATGGAGGAGAGGTGCTTATTTGTAAATCACATTTAATTAGAAGGTCAACTTGAGTAGTCAGGGTGTGGTGGACTCACAGTCTTCTACAAATTCATTGATCTTTGGAGTTAACTCACTCAATCTTGGTTATCAATTTAGGTAGCCTAGGTCATGGGTTCAACTCTTGATTTTCCAGTGGTGTGGATGAGGGTCTGTTGTACATCGTTCAAGAGGTTATAAGGGGGCTCGCCCTATAAAGAGATAAGCTCAAGGTCATTGGGCAAGAGTTGATTCCTCTTCGTAAAAAGAAAAAGAAAGACAACTTCATTTAAATCACACTTAATTAGATGGTCAATGGTAAAAGTTACCTTAATAGCAAACACAAAAACAAAAATAACAAAATCAATCACTACTTAGTAGGAGACCTAAAGAAATTACTATTGATTGTTTGATTGTTGAAAAGCGTGAAATTTAAATAGAGTGGAAGTGGCCAATAAAGACTTCCTTTAAAGTTATTTCGATTACATTAGAAAATTTAATGTACCTAGAAAAAATCTATTACAAATATATAATCATAAGCTTACAACAAATAAACATTTATGTTAGCTAAGAAAAAAGTATTGCATATATATAATCATCAACAAATAAACATCCATGTTAACCAATTTCATGTTTTGTTAAAAAAAAAGATCTTTTGAATTGTAAAGAAATATTTGTTTTTTTTTTCAAATCTATTTTATAAATAAAGTAATTAGTTTTTTAACAATATTGATCATTTTCTAAAGAATGTATTAAAGGAGTTCAAACTTTCAATATATCTTAGCAAATCGCCTAATTTATTAACTTATTAAAAAATAAATGTAAACAATTTTTTTTTTCATTTTTGTTAACGAATTAAATGATTTATATTAGGATATCAACATTTGTTCTATTAATGTCAATTTCAAAACTGCAAGTAAAAAAAATGAATTGTTTGATAAATCTAATAGTTGAAGGTTAATTTATTTTATCTAAAAGTTTGTACAGTGAATTTTAAACAAATTATTTATTAACCCAATCAATATTTTCTAGCCCTTTAAATAATCACCATTAGCTATACTTTTGACTATATTGCAATCATAGATACTAGTCATTACATGATATTTATTTTTTATTGCTACCATAGATTGTGGTGTTCAAGTTCTATAATGCTCTCCTCCTTCTCCAAGGGAAAGTAATACCACCCTCACAAATGGGCTATGTAAAATAAGAAAGATATGTGGTTTTTGATTTGATGAGGGAAAATACAATTATAGATGTCCACCATTATTTTAGAAAGTTAGAATCTTGTTAGACAATCAAATCTAGATCTAAAAACTCACTATTTATTTATTTTGGTTCAAATATATGCCCATAAAATTGAATTCGGTTTGTGGATCTAAACTACATGAAATATAATGTTTGCATGTTGCTTGCCCTACTTAAATGAACTTATGTTTGAAGTGGGGTAGTGTCTACATACATCATTTAGAGAATTTCTAGGCAAGTTATCTCCTTCAATCAAGCCCCTTAAATGGACTGGTTTAATAATTACAAAAACACATCAAAAAATAACCATGAAATACACTCCTAGAATGATGTTATAATGGATTAATGCTTTATTTTTTATTTTTTATTCTAATATCTATTCTCTTTTCTTTCTCAAGCATAGATCTTAGATCTATTAAAATTAATTAGGGCTACTTCTCAAATAAACTACCCTAACATATAATTGAATTTTTTTTTTATGCTTTAGTTGTCTCATTATAGATAATACGAAAAAGACCAAAATTTACAATTAAATTTTGATTTAAAAGTTTAGGGTCCAAATTAGAATGCGTGAGAATGACCAAGGTCAATTCCACACTCACATATTTGAACTAGGGTGATGCAAAGATGAATGGTGGGTTGAATCTAGATCCCAGAGATGTATTGAGTATGGGATAGGGCTTGGATAGAGTTATTTACCAACTTGCAAGCAAAAAATTATCAAATTACATACTAGATTCAATGCATAAAGGAAAACCTACTCATAATGGGTTGAAAACATAATAGAAAAAAGTAGGGATGCAATTTTCACTATTAAAAATTTCCCCCACTTTGACTTGCATGCAAAATAATAGAAGGATGCATACCAAAGTAAAATCAAGTAGTCAATATGGAAATTAAATACACTCTTGATGTCAATATGGAGATTTCATACACTCTTGATGTTAATCATTTGTATTCTTCTCTCCATGAGAACTCCATCTAGAGAACTTGCAAGCTAAACTTAGAAAATTTGGTAATGAGTAACATTTGTGAAGCGTTTAAACATAAAATTTATCACAAAATTGCTAGCTATCTATAATCAAAAGTAAAAGAGTAGGGTAAGTGTTCATGTATAAAAAAAAATCATGAGAAAATGAGAATGTATGAGTTATCCCTTGTGTAGAAAATAAATTCCCCAAGTTTCTAGGTACTTTTATATATGCTTTTAAAACTTAAGGAAGATTTATAAGACTAAATTCAAAAAATTTAATAGGTAAAACAAAATTGATAGAATAACAATGCATCAAGACTATTCATGGACTTAACTGAAGTGCTCCCTAGTTTAAGAGGAAATTAGTCATTATGGAAGTGGTAGAGTTCCTCTCTAAATATGCCAATTTTAATGCCCTATCCCATCCTTATGTTTCAAGTTTAATATTCCAATTAGACCTTGAAACATGGAAAAAGGGATTCTAGGCCCTAAGTACTTAAAACCTAGAATCAATTGTGTGTTTTTTTGGAAATATTTTCCCTTTTTCTATCAATTTCATTAGGAGAGAGATCAACAAGGCGTAAAGATTGACTTTCAACCTCAATGTTGAGCCAATTAGACCCAGATCTCTTCACTTAGGACATTAGGACAGATATGGAAATAAATTGAAATAATTTGGAGTGATCAAACTAATTAAAATATAAGACCTAATGTGTAAAATGCAGATTCCCAAAAGTACAGAGTGATGAGCCCATTTATTAGCTATTTTTCTATTATCTTTATACTACTTATAAGACATTCCCAAGATAATTTTTCTTATAGTATTCATATATTTAATTTTTATTATGCAGACCTTGAACTTGGTTAAAGTATATGGAAATATAGTTATGATATGATGATGTTGCATGATTTATATGTGAATATGTATGAATTATGATTGATATCTATGTTTAATCATGGTAGTTAGTATTGTGTGCATGTTTTATGAACTAACCCTTTGCAGCCTTAGAAGACACTATAGCCTGCAACAACTATAGTATGCAACCCACAACTGAAGGAGTTCCTAGATAGCTCGAAACAAGGGATGTTCTTGAATACACTGAACACAATAACTACAACATGGAGACACCTGATGAAGACAATCGTGCACCATTATGACAATTAATAAAGGCATTGAAGAAGGAGAACCCTGTTATCATTATGATTCTGGCATAACTGATTTTATGTTTCACGTTTTAGTTCTATTATTGCAAATTTCTAATCCTATTTGGATTCTTATTTCTTTTCAGTTGCAGTTAGGATAACTAAATCTTAACTACACTCTGATATCTAGGGAGTTGTAATTAATGATTTCAGTTTAGAGTTGTGTTCTGAATAAAATACCTCGTGCATGTATATAGCTGGTGGTTGAGTCTTTAGGATAGTAAGTTGATTAATCTTTCAGTTATGGATTTGGTTATCAAACACTTTTCAGTTTTCAGTGTTATTACACAAACATGTTGATTGTTCAAACATGGTTTTTCTGAATACAATCTTTGAGAAATATTTCATGTGATATTTTGGAATGTGTAATGAATGATCTTTAGTTGACATGATTGAGTGAATTTGAAGATTTAGATTTGGTTTAGTTTCAGTGAAGACAACCACCTAAGGAAGGACCACTCAAGGTACTATCCTTCACTACATTTATAGTTTTTATTTTTGTTAGTAGTTACTTCATAATTGCATAATTAGTTAAAATAGATTCTCATATCAAGTTATCAATAATTATTGTTCATGTTGATGATTGCATTCATTTAACTTGTAGTAATCCAGAGTGTACAATAGGTTCAGTTATCATTTTCTAGTCAATTTTATCATTTTACATGTTAACAATAGTTAAGTCACAATCTATACTGTAGGTACTCATAGCCAAAGCACCAACTAAACTTCTTTCATTGTTATGCGTTTTTGTGATTTTTCAGCAAGTATAATACCTTCATTAGGATAATTTAGGTAACCTGAGGTCTTTGGAAGCACATACAATGCCAACACCATCACAAGCCTACTAGCCCTGGTTGATAATCCAATGAAAGTCAATGAAAGTCTTTTCAATGTCAAGTGAACTGTTTAGCTGGGTTTTCCCTTGAATTGTGTGATTTCCACCAAGTTTATTAGGCATTAGAATGGACTACATTTTTGGTGTTGTTTTCGGGGATGGTGCTACTTTCATAGACTTGTTTTTCCAAGCTTTTATAGTTTATACTTTATTTTCAACATTAGGATTGTTAGGTTTAATCTTATCAAATACCATAACATTCTATTAACATTGTGCACAAGTCGTTGCTATACAAATTTCTACCTATTGTATGTAGAGGCAAAGAGACACATTAGAAAGGCTCCTCCCCTCAACAAGCCAACAAGAAAGAGAAGATATTGGTGACTACACTCAATAGAGAGAAGGTACTACTAAAGAAGAATCTTCCCTTTCACCAATATCTACTACACCCATAGAGGGGACATACTAAACCATTTTCTTGAAAATGAAGCCTATTTTCTAACCTTGATCAGAATATGTGACACAAGTCACTTTACATCAATATCAACTCAGAACTTAGAGTTCTGACTTGTGACATTGACTCTTTGAAAAATGGTTAATCAATTTGACATCATTGAGATACCCCTTTTCCTCTACTTGTATAATTTTCATCTCCTTTTGGAGGAGCTCTCTGTAGCACAACCTAGTTCTGCTGAAGTGAAAGTTTTGTTTTGTATGTTTTGAATAGCTTGATAACCA
>VDFB02101371.1:0-25671 GCA_007258455.2 Sequoia sempervirens | reverse complement strand
AGAGATCGAGTGGAAATGTTCAATTTGAGGGTTTATCTCACGACTAAGAGGTTCGAGATTAGTTCTGCTTGTATGTTTGATGTAGACAGATTTGATAATGTAGACAATCATTGGCCATGGGTAACCTCGTGTCTACTTTGATATATTACACACACTTGATCTTGATTTTGTACCATGATAGTTACATTATTGATGATATATATGAGATGATTATGATGTTTATATGTAATGGATGATACAATGATGCATGGATGATATGGATGCACATGATATGATATGATGATGCTTTTATGATTATGCAGTGGATGATAAATGTATTGCTTATGAGATGCCTAGAATAACCAATCTATATTATGCAATGATGGGGATGAATGCATTTGGTATGATTAATGCTTTCTATATGATATGATATGCATTATGCAGTATGCTGAGAGTTTGTTGATGCAAGATAGATGTAATGGTGATGATTTATGATAATTGTCATGGTGCCATGTTATTGCGAATGGAAGTAAGAAGAAATAAGACAATGATAAGAGAATCCAAGAAGCCAACTTTAATGATGATGATGATGAGAATTTGATTACTAAGGAGTTGGGATTTTAAAAAAGGCCAATTACCTTATGTTTGATAACACACATAGGCACGATGCATAAGGGTAAAAAGAATTAGGATGACATTACACCTAGTGTGATGGACTTTGACTTGACAGACAGATAGAAGTATTCTTGATCACACCTGACATACATAAACTATTCTAGGATGCACCTAACAAAGCAAGTATTCACCAAATTATATTACAAAAATGTCCAACAAGCACATGAGACAAAAAATAATGATCGACGCCCCATTTCTTTCTCTCTAAATCATTTTATTAGACATCATCGAGAGGTTATTGGAGTGAGCGCAATGAGATAAATCAAAAAGAAAAGATCAAGTACACAAACAAGTCAATGTTCTTCATACCGCTAGCCAAGGGGATGTGTTTTATTTAGGATAAGTATCCAAAGTGATATCCAAAATGATGCCCATTTTCGAATGATATATCGTAGGACATGCATTGTATAGGATGATGATGGGTTGGTAAATTGTTTGGTAGGATTTTGATATAAGGTTGACTGACATGTTTGAAAATGATCAGGATTTTGATTTTGCATTTAAAAGTTTGAAGTTTACTTTTGATTTTATGTTTGAAGCTTTCTTTTTCTAATTGTTGTACTTGTTTCTATTTGTTTTGCCAAAGGGTGAGTGTGATGATTGATTTATTATGGATGAGATTATTGTGGGTGAAGCAAAATGAGAAAAATGGATTTCTTGGGTTTTTTTGAATGTTTTTGAAATGTTTTGAGGCTATTTTTTGGTATTTTTGAGATTTTTACAAATGTTTGTTTTTCCAAATTTTTAATGTTTTTGTGTTTTTTGAGATTTTATGAATATTTTATGATTTTGTCTCGAGAGTTGATCAAATATTAGCCTTGCCTACATGTAAGCTCAGAGATGATGTAGTTCATATTCCATGTTTTTGACGGTTTTCTAACTTTTTGAGTGTTCTTGAATTTTGATATGATTTTGGATGTTTTTGGATTTTTGCATGATTTTAATGATTTGGATATGTGTGATGATATTGGTGCTCTATTTTGGGATTTTGTTGAAAACCAAGCTAAGGTTGATTGATAAGATTGATGGATTGATGATGACAACATTGTTGAGGATACACAACAATGCAAGGATAGTGTTAAGAAACACAAGGATTAGGAAGGATATCCCAAGATTATGATGGATTGATTGGTGATAACATTGTTGAGGATACACAAAAATGCAAGGATAGTGTTAAGAAACACAAGGATTGGGAACGATATCTCGAGATGATGATTTTTTGATTGGATTTGGTTGATCAAGATTTTGAAGCTTGATTTTGGATCAAACTTGTTTTGAATGATTTGATGTGACATTTGAAGTGAAAATTAGATGCAACTAATATTGATTGTTTGGATTGATGTTTGATGACAAATAAAACTTGATAAGGAACATCTTCTTGTCAAAATTTTCTATGGGCTAGTGATTTGGACTTTGGCTCACAAATGCTTTGACTAATTTGATTTCATGTTTTCCAATGTTCAGGTCACCACATAAGTTGGAGGATATAGATCAAGATTTATTCCCGAAGTAAGATGTAATATTTTTCCTCCAATGTTTAGCAATGTTTGAAATGCCATGGGTGGATGCTTGGATAGGGGTGTGGATGGATGGATATGGTAAGCACGAAAAGGATGTCAAGGATTATCTTGCGATAAGATAAGGTGTTTGAATAGAGTATTCTCATTTGGATAATGCTTCATGGCTTAGATAATGTTGGGTACGATAGGATCAATGAAAATGACCCATGTCAAGATGTCTACCATAAGCAAGTGTAAAGTGTGCACCAAACTTTCATCAAGATAAAGATAATTTAGACTGTGGATGCGAATGGATAAAGATGGATTGGATAAATGGTTTATAGATGAATGGATTTATTATGGATGAGATGGATGGAATGTTGGATTTATTATGGATGGAATAAGATGCTTCCACCTGAACTAGCACACGTAGATGCTCGATTCTACACATGATGCTTGTTTTTCGGGTTTTCATCATGGTACTTGACTAAAGCGCTACCATAGTGGTTTTCACTAGAGGTTGGTTTTTCTCTTTACTGTTTTCAATCCTTTTTCTAATTTTTTTATATTTTTATATTTTTATATAATTTTTTTTGTATTTTTCTGAAATATTTTAAGCTCATGTTGAATGACCTTGCAGTGTTTATGTAGATGCCCCTGTCATAATGTACCATCGATATCCTACTTGAAGAAGCTTACTTGCCAAGATATAATTTGAATGCAAATTCCTTTGAGATCTCTAATCACTTTTATTAATAACAAAGTTAACTTCCTCGCCTCTATGCATACTCCAATAGAGTGCCTTTTGAATCCTTATGATGAAGGGTGGCTACCAATACATGGTCAATGTGAGAATTGGATATTATGCGTGGAGGTGTGGATGGAGTGTTTTTAGGAATAGAAGATGGATTGGTTGACAACTTGGAACCTTTGACTCTCCAAACTTGGGAAGATGATAAATGATGGGTGGATACAAATATGCATTGGAATTAGGACCAACTACTGATATACTTTGTAATGCCACTTCTAAGTACTTTTTCTTTTGTGACATCTTTTGATGGATAAAGGTGCGTGGATCATGATGGGAAAAGTGGCAATATGATGGGTATGTGGTCGATGACCATTTACTCCAAAAATTGATGAAAACAAAAAGGGTTTTAGCGAGGATTCTCACTTTCCACCAATATAACTTATAAGCTTTACTTGACTTTAATAAGTAATTAATATTCATTTTCTATTCAAATGCCAACTAAAGTCCCGGATTGATAGGTTGATTGAAACATCTATAGCTTTCAAATTTTGATTACATTTTTTCAATCAAAACATGTGTCACATCTCTATGCTTCGTGATGCTATAGGATTAAAAAAGAAAACCACATTCTATTTGTTATAGATTCTATTCTTACATATTTTTGAAATAATATAGATAACTTATTCAAATTTTTATGTCAAGTTTCCTAACTGTGATTTTTTTGAATTTTTTGCCACTTAAGGGCCTATTTTTTCCATGATCCTGCACATACCTGATTACTTTTCCCTTTTTTTATTTTTCCTCGTAGTTTCTTTAATTAATGAAGTTTGATCTAGGGATAATATTTCTTTGTATTCTTTGATATCCATGTGTATTTGATTTTTCCATTATGATTCTTTTCTTCTTTTGCTTTGATAACATTCTTTGTGCTCTAATTCAAATATTTCTTTTGATGTTGGTCCCAATTCATGGATGGGGTGATGGGTAGATGAAGGTTCATGATGTGGCTAGTTGTAGTATTGGCATTGGTTTCATCATAAGGACTCTTTGTGCTCCCTATGTTGATGTTTGTTTGAGACATAGTTTCCCACAGTATGGTGGTAGTGGCACCTTCCTTGATTCTGATTGTTTTGAGAGTCTTTCTCAATAAACATTCTTTGATAAATGTCTACGATAGATGATGTTATTTCAATTTGTTGATCTGCTGACTCTGGAATGTCTTATTCTGTTTGACCTATTTCTTTGAGTGGATAATGTTGGATATCTTCATACATGATGTCCTTAGTCTGAATTTGGGATATATCTGATCCTGATGTTGACAACTCAATTTGACTATAGGAATCAATAGCCTATTTTTTTTTGTGTAATAATATCAGGAGTAAAGGAATCTTGTTATGAATGAAGATCATTTATGTGTCCATCCAAAGAGATCATCTCATGGTTAGATGGAGTATGTTCTATGTGGATGTGATCATCATTTGCAACATCTCGTATAGATAGGAGAGTGTCCATTAGATTATTGTAGTAGCTTGGAGATACAAATTCTTGATCTTGAATGATTTTAGAATTTCTTTCGACATGCTTTGGATCAAGTTCTTGACATGGGTCCATTTCAAAGGGTGGATTTATTACAAAGGGTTCTTGGATATCCTAATTAGGCATGGGAAGTGGCTCAATATCTTCTTGGTCTTTGAGTGGACTTGGATCAAGTGTTGAATTGAGGATTCCTTTAGTATCTGTAACCATGAGGTCAAAGGGGGTCAAAATGTCTTGGAAAGGACCATTGCTAGACCTTGGTGAAAGATTTGGATCTTTTTTTGGAATAAATTCTTGAGATATGCCTTCTAACTCATTTGATGATGTAGAGAAATTTTCAACATGATCATTGGTCAATGGATCACCAATAGTTATTATTTTTTGATCAATCAGGTCTTGGATGAATTTTTGAGTCAAACACAATCTAATGTTGTGTGTCCCTTTATTTTGTGATACTCAGAAAAAAATTTCCAATTATACCATGGTGGTTTTACCAAGGGCTCTTGATAACTCTCATAGATGGGGATTTTAATGAGATTCTCATTTAGTAGTTGTTGCATGATTGATTCGATTGGTTTCCCAAGTGGTGTGTATTTTTCTTTGTTACCTTGTGAGATTTGTACTTTAGATTGACCTTGTGGTGATTGATTTTGGAGAATGTTCTGATTTGGGATGATGTTTGGATTTGGCATGATAGGTTTAAATTAAAAAATTTTGTGGTTGGGAATTACATTTCCTTGATATGTAACTTTGATTTTGTGTCATCTTACCTTGATTTGGATCAATACATGGAGTTGTTAACATATTGGTTGGACTTTGAACAAAATTGGTGTGATTCACAAACATATCTATCCCAAAGTTTACCTAGTGTGGATTTAATATGTTCATGTTTGGTAAACTTGGTGTATTCACATTTGACATGTATGGATTTGGTGGGATAATGTTGTTTTGTTGAAGACTCATGCATTGATTATTTGGTTGATAGATTTGTAGGTTTGGACTTTGATTTAAATCTACCATTGGGAAAGGTGTTCCAAAATTTAGATTGGGAATGCTCACATTTGTTGTGCCATTGAGGTTTGTAAGAGATAATGATCCCACATATGGATTGTATAAATGTGAGTTTTGATAATCAATTGGCATTGTAAAGCTTTGATAGCTTGGTTGACTTGGATTACTCATGATGCATGAATCAAGTTTATATTCCATGTTCTTCTTTTGTTTTGACCTTGTTGACCTCTAATGGAATTAGGACCAATGATGAGATGAAGGATGAAAGGGGTGAATGAAATGGGTGTTGAACTTTTAAGAACCTTGGAGGAATACTAGAATTTTGGATTTTTGGATTTTTGATTTTGGTTTTGATAATGAACTCATAAACTCAAAGAGGTTAGATATTGTCTTGGAATAAATTTTTCCACAAGGTGATAATTTAACTAAGTGTATGAAGAAGGATTCATCTACACACACCTATTCAGACAAGATGATTTTGATTTGATTTCAAGGATTTTATCAAAAGTATAGTATGAATGATGTTTCCAAGATTCTAAAAGTTTGTGAGATGGGATTTGATTGATGTTTGAGATGGATGAAATGATTGATTGTTTTGATCCTAAACGAACCTAAGAAGAACTTTGTTTACAAGACCAAGTTTTTGAAGAACATACTTTTCCCTAAGAGTACTTCGAACTAAAAGATCAATGTTTTCTCAAAAGACCATAGGACGAAAGATAAACAAGCACATGTGTGGAGTTCAATTGATTTCATCTTGATTAATGAATTTATTTTACCACAAACACTCTCTTGGTTAAGTTTCAAACTAGATGTCTAATGTTTAATTTCTTCTTCTCCAACAAAGTGTATTATGTGGAAATCAAGGAAATCAAAGCAAGAGTTACCTAATGTTTACTTTAGTAGTAGAAAATTGAGATAAAATTAAAGTTCCTAGAAACCTCTAAGTATATTAATCCCAAGGGCAAGCAAGGACATGTGAATTCATTCATGGATATTTGCTTCTCCTAAAGGGTTTGAAATTTGGTGATAATAATAAATGTTTGTTTTCCAATGTTTTCGATCAAGAAATGTGTTTTGATTTCAAGAACAATCACAACCCTATGGATATTTGAGACAATATTTGTTGAGTCCCCACTTTGACAAGTCCATCTATACTTACTTTCAATGGATGGTTAGATGATTGACCCCACTGACTCCCCTCCATAGCTCAACACTTCTTTTAGGGCAGCCAAGCATCAATACCCATGAATCTCCCATGGCATACTTTCCATCTCTACTAAAAGTTGTAAAAGTGTGGGGCAACTGTAGAATGACTATTCTTGCACCAACAAATAGATAGGGATTTTGGCCTTTCTACACAAGGGTTTTAATTTAGAATTTTCATTTGTGGAGATTGATCCATACATTGATAGACCGTTGTTGCCTTTCTTGTCGAGACCAACCACGTGATATTCGCTTTTTTTCCAATACCCATTTTTATATCTCGGTTGGAAATACACTTGGATTTAGTGTGTTACTAGTTGGGTCGTTCCCTTGGGTGAGTACTTTTTCCCACAAGCTAGACACTCTTAGATAAAAAAAATAGTGAGCAAACATATTTGTAGTTCGATCCAACTTTGTTTAGAAACAAAGGGAGAACACACACAATACGGTCCACTCACACTTAAGATGTTTTGTTCAATTTTAGACCCAAAAATGAAGTGTGGAGGAAATCACTTTATCCCAACTTAAAACCACCAAAAAATCCTTTTGATTCTCAAGATCGCCATGAGGGGCGAGAGAAGCACATACATATTTTAAATGGTGTTAATTTGAGTAAGAAATCACAAAACAAAGTAACACTTGTTCATTTTAAGACCACAAATAAAGAAAGTGAATTCATTTTATTGCACCAAAGGAAATGTAAAGATTGTCTTGTTCAATTGTTAAATCTGAAAACCAACTCTAGTAAGTTTGTGTCCTAAAGTTCATTTTAAGCCCTTTTGTAACAAGAAATTGAAGTGTTCTTTTTAGAGCCCAAAAGGAAAATTAGTAGGTCCTAAGCATGAAAGATAACAAGATTTCTTAAGAGAAAAAGGTGAGTTCTCTTAGAGTGTTAAACAAACACTAAAGTGTTCAAAAACACTTGGTACCATGAAAGAACGATATCATCATGCCTCACTTCTTCTTTATCCTTGATCAATCCAACCTACAAGAAAATTGGTCAGATCTACAAAAATAGAGGTTAGGAAATCAGACAACAATCCAAATTATCAAAATTTGAACAAAAAGGACATCATAAAACAAAATTTCACTTTTTACTTCCCTCCAGTGGTGGAACCCATGAAGGCGATGTAGTTTAAAATTTGCAACGGTACTATATAATGTCACTTTCTAGTCAGTGTCTCTCTACAATAGGGACAAAGAGCATGAAGGCATCGCTATTTCAACTAGCAGTGTCCAGAGTTTGAAGTTTAGAAAGATTCTAGTAGGAAAAAATGACTTAGTGGTGTCGTTTGAGATTTTGAATTTTGGATGGGAAACAAGGAGCGTCAGAGTTTGGAGTTTGTAGCGGTGCAATATAGCAATGTTGGAGTCCTAGTGGTTCTAAACTACAAAACTGAACTACAAGAAGTGGAGTTCCCTCTAAGCACAAAAACAACAAAAAAGCACATAATTTGGTGAAAATACGTGATTACAACTTTTGGTATGACCTCCTTCTAGCACCAAGATGTGTGAACCAAGACCCTAGTACCTACAATATGAAAAGAACACACATATTAGAAGATTGAAATGCAAGTTAGAATCTAAGTTCCCCATGAAATCCATTTACAAATCTTAAATTAGGAAATGAGATGAAGAACACAATAAGAAAACAATAAAGAAAGATTGAATTCTAATTAAACAAGAAAAATGTTGATCCCATGGGGGAATTGGTGCCAATTTGATGTGAATATTGGCCCTTTCCCAACTCCAATGATGCTATGTTGATTGGTGATGAAGAGTGATCCACTTTGTTGATGATCGAAGTATGCTCCAAGATGAAAATCTGCATAACCTAGCTAAGATTGGATAAAATTGGATGACAACTGCTATGGATTTAAGTATAATATCTTTGTTCAAATTGTGGATGCTATACTAAGGAAAGATACCTCTTATTTATAGAATGATAGGATGGATAAATGCCCAAAATGGAGCAATGTGGGACTAACATTCAACCAATGGCAAGGTGCCACTTGTCCAAATATGAATGGATGGAGGATGCACACATTTTTGAAGAATGTGCAAAGAGGGGGGAGATTCAAATTCAAAACATAGCTTGAAGGATGAGATGAAAGGGTCTTAAATGCCAAGTGGGAGACATGTAAGAGACAATGTAAGAGGATTTGATGTCATGCTGGAGGATAAGACATGTGGGAGGGAAAATTGAAATTTGAAGAATATTCTATCTTGATGCCCTTTTGAATGATAATAGAAGAAATAATAAATCAAATAAATTGATTTATTGTGCAAGTGGGAAAAGCTAGAGGATGTGACATGGATTAGATTAGATTAATCATAATTTAATTAATTTAAGAGAGGATTAAGTGATTTGACCCATTTCATTTAGATTCATGGATTAAAATAAATCAAAAGGAGATGAAAATGATTTATACCTAGTTAAATAAATATTTTGATTTATTTAACCAATGGGAGGTGATGTTAGATGAAATTAGATAAATATTTAATTTATTTAATTTAATAGGTAGACTTGAGAGATTAATTAAATAAAATTGATTTATTTAACTAAAGGGGGACTAGGGTTAATTAAACCAAATTGATTAATTTAATTAACAAGAGAGAATGAATTAATTAGATAAATAATTATTTATTTAATGAAGGGACAAAGAGTGAATAATAAGTTGATGATTGTGAGTAAGGACAAAAGGATGTTAGTTAATCAGGATCAAGTGCACAAGATCAATCAATATATTTTATGTGTCTACAAAGATCCTATGGAAAAATTACATTGGAACAAAAGAACATGCTTGTGGATGATATATGAAGCGATAACCAAATAAAAAACATAAACCATGAAAGACAGGAAAAGGAAAAAGAAAAAGGAAAAAAATGAAAATTGCAATAGATCAAGCTTTGAGTGGTCATCCAACATGGTGGATAATAGGTCTAGGTTGTTTGTCCAAAAAGTTTTACAAGTGGAACACACTGTCTACTATGCAAAAAAAATGCACAGTCACAAGGGCTAGTGAAGCTAGGTGTCCACTAGGTGAGCCCTAGGGGACCATATCAAAGCCATAGCTCCATGACATTAATAAAGTACAAAAAAAATGCATTCTCACAAGGGCTAGTGAAGCTATGTGTTCACTAGGTAAGCCCTAAGGAGTCCATATCAAAGACATACCTCCATGACTTTAATAAGGACAAAAGGAAAATGCATGCTCATGAGGGCTAGTGAAGCTAGGTGTTCACTAGCTGAGCCCTAGGGAGTCCATATCAAAGCCATATCTTTATGACTTTAATAAGTACAAAAGGAAAATGCAACAAGAAAGAGATATGTTCAAAGGGATTTTTCTTAGTTCATATGAGGTCTTACTCTTAGGGGACGTCATGCTTAACATCTCCAAGAGAGGATAAATACAAAGTCTCATCCTAGGGAACATCATACCTAATGCTTCCAAGAGAGGGCAACCACAAAAGGTCTCACCTTGTTTCTATGAGAGGAAAAGTGCAAGGTCTCATCTTGGGGAATATTTTATCTAATGTGTCCAAGAGAGGAAAAGTCAAATAAATATCACACTCTTAGAGGAAATAAAGTGCAATGACACCACCAAGAAAAGGATGCATCACAAGAAGAAAGAAAATCACACAATGAAACATAAGTGTTGATGTATACTCCCACTTTAAATCAATTGCTAACATCATTGTCGTGAGCAATTGCTTTAAAGTAGAAGAAGACATGAGAGCTTACTCGGAAAGCCCTATGAAAAGTCATATGTTTTCAATAAGCTACGTCATGAAATAGGAAAGAAGGGAAGGGGTTTCCCTAAAAATGCATAACTCAGTATGTCACATATAAGCCAACTTAAGGAATATCTTCAACATCCCAAGCTTGCTCTTATATGTACATGAAAGGTGGTCAACTAGCCAAAAGAGACAATCACAAGTGACATACAAGGAGAAGGTTGTCTAACACCTTGCCCCCAATTAGTGCAAGACAAGGGTGAGCCAAAATGATTGATGAGAAACATGCTAAAGTGAAAATCAGTATCAATTAGAGGAACAAGGTGCTTCAACACAAGGAAGAGCACCACATTCCTTAAGATGTTTAATTTTATCACACAAAGCCTTACATTCATTAGTAGAATGACCATGAACTCTATGACATGCACAAAATAAATATTTGTAGTAAAATTTCTTTCATGATCTTGGGGGAAGATATATCAAATGATCTCGAAGGAGTATCAACAATATATTTTCTTGATCAAAAGTAGATGTTGCATTATTTTTCCACAAAGACATCTCTTGCTTTGTACAATATGTCATACTTACACAAGACTCTTTAGATTGCAAGCTTTTTTTCTCTTCTTTATAAAAGGGTGTAAAATATAATGAATTCCAATCATTAGTGTTTTGTGTGATGACATTGATGTTAAGTGAGGACTTCTCTGTTTCCCTCAAATGATAACTTGATCAAGACCATTAGTGTTGCTATTAAGTGAAGACTTGTTTATTTATACCAAAGGATAATAAACAAGGCCATTAGTTGCTTCTTGTGTGTTAGGTTTGATACAAACATAGATACCTTGTTCTCTAGCACCACATCCTTTCCACTATATCCAAGTTGTTTAATAAGATCATAAAATTTTCCAAAAATATTTTTCATTTCTTTAGGATTTGAAGGTTGTTGATAGTTAGTTTCATCAATGTTTTTGGTGTATGTTGTCCTTTCTTCTAAAGTGGTTGAGGTGGATGCTTTTGAAGGGTCTACTTTTTCCCTTCCCTTTTTAGAGTCCTTTGTTGTGATCTTGTATTCTCCCATGAATTTAGGTGTGAAATCTAAGGAAACCCAATCATCTTCTAATAGCTTCGTAACTTCTTCAATGCGTTTTATTTTTCTTTTTCTTGCACGTTCCACTTGTGTAGTTGGTGTTAATGTTTTCAAGGAGTTCTTTTTGTTTTTTTCAAGTTGTAAGACACTATAAGGATCATGATCAGTTTCAAGTTTGTGCACTTTCTTATTGTATAGATGTATTTCATTTTATGATGAAGAGTGGAAAGCACCCCATTCATTGCATGAATCCATGATCTACCTAAAAGAAGGTTATATGAAAGATCATCAGGCATAACATGGATTAAGGTTTGTAATGTGGCCTTTCTAGTATTAATAGGTAAAGTGATTACACCAAGCAGTTGTTTTCACACACTATCAAATCAATTAATAAAGAAAGACATAGGTTGGATTTTTGATTTATCGACACCAAGCTTATCCAAAAGGTTTACACAACACACATTGAAGGCTGAGCCATTGTCAATAAGGGTTCATTTTATCCTTGTCATATTGTATTAAGCTATGATCATGAAAGCATCATTTTGTTTTTGCAGTTCCAAAGGGGGGAGTTCACTTTGGTGGAAAATAATGTCAATGTTTATTCCTTGAATCATGGTTGTTGATTCAAGTTTTCACTAGAGGGAACCACTTGTTGCAAGGCTATTTGAAGCATAGTGTGATAATTAGGTGAATTATAAATTAAGTCCCATAGGGATATCTTAGTAGGAGTAATCTTAAGTTGTTCAATGAGATCATAATCCTTCCCACTATGTGAAGTTAAACAGGGAGCACTAGGAAAAATATGATTAGGCAATGCGAGGGATGTTGAAGGTGTTTCACTTGGTTGTGGATTGTTCCTAGTGTTGTATGTATGAGAAATGGTATTTTAACTCAATTGCTATGAAATGTTTTTCTTAGGTGATTTGAGGATGAGGATGGGTTTGTTTTGAACTTTTGGTTTCTGAGAGGGTGGATGGATGATAAGTTTTGGCTTAGGAGAGTAATTCAAGGGGTATCTAATGTGCATAACCTCAGAAGACTTATCATTATTTTCAGGATCTCTTAGTGAATATTATTCTAATGTTACTTCATCATCTTCATCTAAGGGATTACTATTGTCAATAATCTCATTTTCTTCCACCATTATATCTTCCATAGTAGGAGAGTTTTTAGGAGAACTACAAACCAAATGTTCTTGAAATTCAAGGATTGGTTCTTCTAAGATGACTTCATCTCACACAAGGGAGTTATCAATGGTTTAATTGTCCTTCTCGTAAACAATCATGTTATCTTGTTCAAGAATTTTTTTTCTGTGGGAAGAGAAAAAATCAAGATTCCCATGAATTTCATTGATTAGATCTTCTAACATCAAAGTATCATCTTCACAACTAGGAGATATACTAGGAGAAGAACAAATATGATTGTCATGATTATTTACAATTGTTTCTTCTTATTCATCAATGTTGTGTTCACTAAGAGAGGTAGGAGGAAAGAAACAACTAGGACTCTCAAAACTCTCATTGATTAGTTCTTCTAACAACAAAATATCTTCTTCGCCAATAGGAGAGATATTAGGAGAAGAATGGATATTATCATTAGGTTTGTCCAAGGTTGTATTCGATTTGACTATAACACTCTCATAGGGAGGGGATATGAACTTTTTTTTAGCATGCTTAGAAAGGTAAGGTATTAACATTGTTTGACCAAAAATGAAAAGAACTTTTAACAATCTCATGATATGCTTTAATAATGTAAATAATGTGTATATAGAGATGCAAAATGGAACCTTTTATCCAATGAATGCAAAAATTTAAGAATAGAAACAATGTATATCCAAAAATGAAGAGCACTTTTATCAAACTTATGCAAATTTTTATGAATGCAAACATTGTATATGCAAAAGTAAAAAGTAATTTTATTTATATTATGCAAAGTTTCAGAAATGTGAGTATTTTCAGATCTAATGATGCTTTTAATTGAAGTGGTTTCAAAAATCAGCACCCAAAATTGATGTTTTTGACCTAGATGCATAAAATAGATATTCTTGTGGCTTTCTAGACTTATAGTATATGTTACCAGGAGAATTAGGAAGCAAAAAAAATAGATTTAAACCCTGAAAATTGTAGCTTAAAATTCAATCGGGACAAATATTCCAGTAAGGGTGTCTTGTTCCTTGTAAAGGAATTTGAAAGTTTTAAAAACTAGAATAGAATGCAAGATCAACTCAGACAAGACTCTGAGGTAAAACCCCAAAGAGGGACTAAGATTCTAGTCTTAAGGGTGTTTTTGTCCTAGTGGAGGTTTTTGTTAGAAAAATAGCAAATGTTGAGTTGTTAATAGTGTTCCCAGATTGCCTACCTAGGGACTTGAAGTCGAAAAATAGAAATTTGTGAAAATAAAGGCCAAAAAAAGTAACTAGTGATAAGCACTTGGATGCAAAATTGAATGTAATTTTTTCAATTCTGAATGAAATAAGAATATTTATAAATGTAATTAAGATGATGGAAAATACACTTTTTAGTTTTCAAATGAAGTGAAATGATGCAAGAAAGCAAAAAATGCAACCTATATGCACTTTCACTAATCCAAATGCAAGAAATCCTAGATGCAATTTCACTAAATATGCAAAAAAGATAGATGCAAATTTACTAATGCAAGCTACAATGTTATCTAGGTCTAAGACTTTAATGGACTCCAAATAATAAAATGAATGCTCAACAAGTTCAGGTTCACCAAAATGAACCGTAGGATAAAAGGGGAAAGAGGGTGCTTTCCTACTCTATATTTGTAATTCAATTATGTCCTAGGAGTCCTAATTGGATTGAATAACAACCTCAAAAGATGAGTTAATTCTCAATGAGGAGGACCTAGTAGAGGGATTTTTCATCTTTTAGGGGTTCACCACCAAGCAAATGCTTGGAAAAGACAAATGAACATTCAACCTACAAAACCTAGTTATGCAAGCTAAATGAGAGATGCAAATGATGAAATTATGTAATAGGGGGATATGGTATGTGTACCTGGGAAGTCTAGAGATGTTGTGAGGATTCTAGAAATGCAAAAAAGTTGCCCAAATGTGTCGAGGACCAAGATGCCCTAGGTGGTGTATTAGTCCTGCTACTCTTTTTTTGGGTAGATGTAGAGTCTTTGGATGTCGGAACCAAATCTATAGGAATATCTACAAAATATGCCTAGGAGGAAAATGATTCCCAAGGTGGCTTATTAGTCCCACTCTAAATTTTTGAAAACTCTGAATGTGGCCTTGAGCTCCAAGGTCTGCACTTGCTTCTTCTCTAATATCGAGTTCTAAAATATTCAGATTTGCCTCTAGGTGAGTTTCCATGAAGATGACAACTTTGTAATGCAACTTTACAACTTTTACAACTTTTCACTCCAAATGATCTTTAAATATTCAACCTAGATCTACAATCACACATATGCAAGATGGGAAAAACTTATTGATTGTTGGTGAATGGGGATTTCCTTGGTCAAAGCCCTTGTTAGTAACTAAACCTTGAAATGAAATAGAATCATGAAGGAAATGGTGAATGAACAACATGAAATGCTACAACTCACCAAACCCTTGTAAAGTTTTCTATTTTTGTTGCAATGACTACAATGGATGTGGATCTTGAACCAATGGAAGGATATTGAATTGCTTTATTGAATCAAAACTCTACATAACAAGTGTTAGCACAACACACATGATGTGATAAAATATTTGATATGATGCTTGAATCTAGATGATGACTCCAAATGCTTGAGGAATTGCACTTGAATGCTCTTGTAAGCTCAATTTTCTACGATGAATGCTCTCACAAAATACTTGGATTAGAATGAATGAATTAACCTTGTATTTATACTTATTTATGCTTAATATCCTAAAATTACGTCACACCAAGGCTCTAACATATGAACTCATTAAATAAAGTAGGATAAATCCCACAAAAAATTGAAATTAAATCTCAAAAGTGACTCAATGAGAACTAAGACACCCTAGGTGGCGTCTTAGTCACAAGTCATAAAACTTGGAGCACAAACACCAAAAAGAGGCCCAATTAAGATGCCTCAAAATTAGGGTCATGAGACCTTTGGGAGATAAAGATTCCCTAGGTGGTTTTTTATTCTCAGCTGAAAAAATCAAGGAAACTGATGAAATCATTAAATTATCATTTGTGCATTGGAGAATGTCAAGACTAGCTAGAAAAATATATAATTCACAGGGCTTGTGAATACAAAATAGGACCAATTAAACCATAAATGAGGATAAATAAAGCAAGGTGGGCCCAAAAAAGTGTGAAAATGAAAGGGTATGCATTTCACTACACTAAAAAATGGATTAAAGAAGAAACTGCTAATTCTTCCCTATCCACTTCTTCCTTTGAATCAAATGCATGCCTTATTGATAATTGGGGATCCTTGGACTTCTGTAATTTCTTCATCAAAGAGTACAAAGTGAACCCTATCCACCTTGATATTCCAATAACTTCAAATACCGCCACTAAGAAAGTTGATCAACCTCTTATTGAGAAGGAAAGTTGTGATCCTACCTTCGAACCCAACTATTTCCCTCTTAACATGGATGTTTGAAGTTCTTCTAGAGAGGTTAACATTTGTAATTTTGATGAGAAGGATGGTTGTGGTATCATAGAAATGTTTGACACTCATTAGTGGAATAATGCCTAGGGCGCGGGCAGGCGGGCATTAGGGTTGCGTGGGTGGGACCCTGGGACACTTTCAACTTAGTTCATATTAAACTAATAGAGGATAAAATAGAACCTAAATAAGTTCCTCTAGATGTCAAATCCTCAAAAGAAGAGCTGGAAGAATTCTTAGGTTCCTATTCCCACTTGCCTTCATTTCACCATAAATGGTGATTCTCATATTTATTGAATAAACAAGCATATTTTGGAGAAGGTGTCTAAATACCTAGGTCAATGCAAGATCATGGGGGTCTAAACTAGGCCCTTAAGTGGCAATGAAAATTTAGAAAAACAAATTTAGTCAACTTGACATTAAAATTTGAACAAGTTATTAAAATAATTTGAAAAAATATGTAAGAACAAAATGTCTAGCAAATTGAACGTAGTTTCTAAGATACTATTCCTTTTTTTGAGAAAAGTAAATCTATTTAGTAAAATTTAAAATTTCAATGCAGTAATACTAAATTTTTTGGAAAAAATAAAAAACAAGAGTATGTCTCACAAACCTATATACAAGAAAAAAGTAATACATTTATTTGAAATTTTCAATATAAGTAGAGGAGACATTCCCAGATGCACCACATTTTTTTGTAATTATTTTGCAAGTAAATAATTAGTTATGAAATTTTTATTAATTTTTTTAAAAAATATTAAAACTTGTTTTTATGACCACCATAACTTGGTCTAAAATGTTTGAAATTCATTTTTTTTTTTATCCTATAATATGGGAAGCATAGAATGTGCTACATCTTTCAGATTCAAAAAATGTGAAATCGTTTAAGAATTAAAACAGATTTTTTCAATAAACCTATCAATCAGGACTTTACTCAAAATATATGTATAAAATCAATAATAATTATTCATTTAATTCCAAATAAGGAATATCTTATATTTTTGGAAAACTGAAATTTTTCTCAATAAATCCTTTTCATTTCATCAAATTTTGATTAAAAAAAAGTTGTGAGCCATTTTTGGTCATATTGCTAGTTTTGGTACCCCCATGATCCTGCATTCACTCGCATCATCCTAAAGATCATAGTCCTCTCCTGAGGGGGGATACTATTGAAGTTTTCATGGATCCTAAATACCCTAAAAATGTGATTAATATGAGAAAAGTCCTTTCTTTTCAAGAAGCTAAGGAGCACTCTAACCTTTTGCATTCTCATCCTAATGTATTTGCTTGGTCATATGAGGACATGATTAGTATCAATGAGTCTATAGAGGTTCACAATATCGTCTTCTCTCCTGATACCAAGCCTATTAAGAAAAAAATATGAAAGATCAATCCCAAGGTTGCATTGTTGGATAAGACTATGATATAAAAACTATTTAAGAAGACTTTATCCATTTAATCAACTACTTGCCTTGGATTTTGAACATTGTTGCTGTTAGAAAAATTGATGGTCATATTTGTATTTGTATTTAATTTCATTATGTCAATAAGTATCTCTTAAAGATGATTTTTTATTTCCTAATATTGATATGATTCTAGGCTTGATTGTAGGCCATGCCTTGCTATCCTTCATGGATGGCTTCTCAGGCTATAACCAGATCCATATTAACCTAGAAGATCAATACAAGAAGACCTTCACTACCCCTTGGTGTACCTTTTATTATGTGGTGATGACATAAGGGTTAAATAATGTAGACATGGCTTACCAACAAGCAATGACCTTAATCTTTCAAGACTTCTTTCAAAAAATCCTAAAACACTACGTGGATGACATCTTGGAATAATCTATATAACTTGTCAAGATCACATATAAAATAGTCATCTCATCTTTGAAATAATTCGACTCTATATGATGAGATTCAATCCTCTTAAGTGTGTCTTTGATATGAACATGGGAAAATTTTTGGGATTCATTTTTTATCATTGTGAAATCAAAGTCGAAATAAACAAAATTGATGCAATTGTTAACATGCCTCTACATAGAAACATTTCTAAATTATAGAATTTGCAAGGGAAAATTCAAGAAAATCATAGATTTATCTCTCTTTTGATTGAAAATACTCTTCCTTTCACATGTTTGTTGAAAAAGTATGTTCACTTTATATGGGGTGATGAGTGTCAGAAAGCTTTTGATTGAATTAAAAATTATCTAGCCAATCCTCCCATATTTTTCCCCCCTATGCAGGATAGGCCCTTTTTGCTTTACCTTACTGCATCATCCTACACTTTGGCATCCTTGCTTACTCAATATGATGATTCACAAAAGAGAAAGAGTAGTCTATTACATTAGTCATGTTCTTTTTTATTATGAAACTTGTTATTATGCCATGGATAAATAACGTCTCACTATCATCTTTGTAGTATAGATGTTAGGACATTGGCTCCTTCATGTTGAAACACGTCATTGTGAAAAGTAGTCTTTTGAAGTTTTTTTTCTAGTGTTGACCTTGCTAGAAAGTTAGCGAAATGGGTAATGTTTCTTTCTGAGTTTGACATAATTTTTTTGAATTATAAATCAATAAAAGGTCAAGAAATTGTTGATCAAGTGGTAAACACTCCATCTTCTGGATCTTTCCCCAATCTAGACTTGTTTTGTGATGAAGATATTTTCACAATTAGTCATGATTTTATGTGGGAGATGTATTTCAATGGATCGAGATGTCAGACTATATTTGGAGTAGGTGTAGTTTTGATCTTGCTTGAGGGTAAGCCATTCCCTCTCTCCTTTCAATTAGAATTTACTTGCAGCAATAACATCACTAAGTACAAGGCTATTATTATTGACTTGTGTGCCACAATCATATTAAACATAAAACATCTTTGGATACATGGTGACTTCGAGTTTATTTTGACTCAAATTATGAGATCATATCAAGCTTAGAGGAAAGTAATTTGTTTCAATATTGGGACCTAGCTTTGTCCTTACTTGACCAATTATCCTCTTTCACAATAGATACCATTCCTAGGAGGGAAAATTGACACGTGAACACCATGGTGAGCATTGCCTCCTTGGTGCCCTTAGACAAAGTGAAATGAAGAAAATTATGGGACTCTCTTTCACCTTTAGCGTTTTGGACCTAAAAGGAGAGAGGAAATCTTCACACACTTCACTCAAGAAAAATTCCTTGAGATCTTAAGAGAGGAAGAGATCTTGCAGGATGGATATCCTAATAGTTGAATGAAATATAATGAGGGGTTCACCACCAAGTTTAGACTTGGAAAATAAAATGCAATGCAATATGAAGTGCTAAACCCTAATTGAATGCAACTAACTCCAATATAACCTAGAAAGATGAACAAAATGCAATAGAAAGTTATGAAATAGAAAGTATGAACCTATGAGGTATTGAAGATGGTAGAATGGAGGTCTATAATTCTAGAAAATCTATTGTCAATGTTGACTAGGACTCATTTGATAGGTTGGGTGAATTAGTCCTACTTCTAGGAAAATGTGTAGATACAAGTTTCACCCAAAAGGGTATCCAGATCTATACAAATCTCTATTAGACCTATACAGTGGGACTCATTCACCACTTGTGGAAAATAAGTCCAATTCTATTATTTGGAAGTTTGAGACCTAATTTTATACCTCTCTGTCTTCTCTGCTCTTTTTGATTGGTTTTCAGATCCAAAATTGCAAATTGCCACTTGTAGGTCTTCTCCAAGTTCCTCCAAGGCTTGATGACAACTTTGAAAACTTTTGGGATTTGGCAACTTTTCTCCAATTTTTCTTCATGACAAATCTACAACCTAGTCTTGTGAATCACACACAAGAAGAAGGAAAAATGTTGTGGGGTTAATCAATTGGGGTTTTCCTTGGTCAAAACCTTTGTTTGTAATTAAACCTTGAAATGAAAGCAAACATGAATGGAGAATGATGAATGAACAAATAACAATGTTGTAACTTACCAAACACTAGCAATAAGGTACTACAAATATGCTTGAAATGGCTACAATGGATGTGATTCTTGACTCTTGCTTGAATGATGTAGATATTTCTTGAAACACTTCCTTGAATCATCTCTACATCACAATTGTAAGAACAATAACAAAAATGAAGAATGCAATCTTTGAAATGTTGATTGAAACTTGAAGAATACTCTAGAATGCTTGATAATCTACCCTTGAAATAATATTGAATGATCTTGTGAATTCTCAATGAATTGTAAACTTTCTAGGTGATCACTTGAATGTTGGGTGAGAATATGAGTGAAAGAACCTTATAATTTATACCCAGTTATGCAAGAATTCCCAAAATTATAACACTACAAGCTAACATAAAATCTAGGAGAATAAAATCCCACTAGAAATTTGAATTAAATTTGAATTTGGGTTACACGGGACTCATTTTCCCAAGGTGGTGAATGAGTTCCATTAGACATAATGTATGGGACCCAAAATGAAAATTTCTTAGAAATGTGTATAAAATAGTTTAGGGCCAAAAGATCTAGGTGGGACCCATTCACCCAAGGTGGTGAATGAGTCCTAGACACTAAATTTGGGCCACACAAGCTTGGAACACCTAAATTATGATTGGCTAATGATTTGTGTCAGGATTATCCTTGAAATGATGCAATAAATGAGTCATGTGGATGCAAAATGGGGCCAATTAAAGTATAAGAAATCCAAATTATTAATCAAAATCCTAGAGAAATGTTAAAGTGAGTTATAACACTTTACAACACTCCAACTATGACAAGATTAAGGTTGATTTTGATTATAATTATGTTCATTGTGCTTATTTAATTGATAAAACCTTAGAAAAGTGTGAAAGTGTGTTACAACACTTCACAACACTTTAGCAAGGTGCCATTAAATTCCATTAGTTTATAAGGGCCCAAAACCTAATGTGAATGTGTTATACATTAGTTTATAAGGGCCTAAACAAGTGTGAAAATGCAAAGGGGTACATTTTACTACACCACATTTAGCCCCCACTTTAGTGAGAGGATGAACTTGCTTCAAAATCACACTAAATTAGACAATGATGCATCATAAAGGGTTCAAACGTACCAATGCTAGCAAGATGAGATGCCAACGATCAAGAGGGGCAATCAAGCACCCAAGATCAAGATACCATGATAAACCAACATAAGCATAAAGGAAGACACATGAGAATGATATAAATAATAGTGACAAGGAACACACATACACTACCAAAGATGAAGAAAAGAAAAGGTGAAATAAAAGAATTAGATCAAGCTTCAACCGTTTGTCCATCACGATGTAGATTAGATCTAGGTTGTTTGTCTAAAAAATGCTTACTCACTCTAAGGCAACAAAACTTCTGGTTGTTTGTTGGGTGAGAAGTCCTAAAAGGTTAGAAACATACACTCATGGATGGTACACACTCACACACATGCAAGTGGCTATGAGGAAAGTCATGCCTTGGTCGGGCTTCCTACTCAAACCATACCATAGTTATACCCCTGATA
Source organism: Sequoia sempervirens (assembly GCA_007258455.2). Taxonomy (NCBI): domain Eukaryota; kingdom Viridiplantae; phylum Streptophyta; class Pinopsida; order Cupressales; family Cupressaceae; genus Sequoia; species Sequoia sempervirens. Next base: position 4,098 of record VDFB02101371.1, on the reverse strand, counting down.
ACTTTAATAAGGCACCACAAAAAAAAAATTGAGCCTCATGAGACAAGCAAAAATTCATATGCTCGGAGCTCATGAATAAAAAAGATGGCTCCACAAGCATGCAAGCTATGTTATGCAAGGTGGCCATATAATTACAAATGCAAAATTCAAAAATAGGAAATTTTCAAAGGAGCCTTTCTTAGTTCATGCAAGGTCTTTAAATTAGGTAGCATTGTGCCTAATGTCTCAAAGAGTGGACCAATCAAAGAGTAGAAAATTCACAGCTTAGGGGATGTAGTGTGTTGCATCAAGCCACCAAGAGGAATTTAATATGCTAGGAGTGATCACACTCACGGGCTTACTCATGGTAATCGTCTGAAAAATACATGGGTATGGTAATAAAATTACGCAGGGCGAGAAAAAATGCAAAAGAATAATGCCCGATGTGCTTACTTTTAAAGAAATTGGTAAACTTTCATACTTATATGAGAAATTACTTTAAAGTAGTAAAGATAAATGAAAACAATAAATAATATGAGAGATAGCAGAAAAAAAGAGTTATGCCAAGTCATGTGTTTTGAGTAAAGCCATCATGTGAGAGAATAAGAGGGTTTTCTTCAAATAAACAAATAAGGACATGTGTTGATCGGTATCATTTTGCTACAATGTTTTGAAGGCAGCATATCATCAACTAAACCGCCAGAGAGATGGAATAAAACAAATCTTTCCAGATCTTAACATGGAAGATATAGATCTCGATGCTTTCGGGCATAAATGAAAAAAAGATATAAAAGGAAAAATCCTTTCGATCAACAAAAGGCTATAAGTCGGTACCATCAAAAAACTTTCTAAGATTTCAAATAAAGAATAAATGAAAAGAGATACCTGAAATAAAAGGAGATATGAAAGTAAAAATAAATTAATGTCACAAAGAAGTTTTGTATCATGAAAGGATCACGTACAATGACACAAAATGAAAAAATAAATACAAAAGACTGGTAAGGAAAAGGCACAGTGAACATGAACAGAGTCATCCACACTCATTCGTGTTCTATGTATGCGAAGCAGGAAACAACAAAAGGGACAAAGAGAAAGTGTTGAACGAAAAAGAATCTTCATTCAAGAGGTTTGTTGTTTAAACTCATGGAAGAGGAAAATAGTGTATTCAGTTCATTATGCACCTCTTCGTCAATTTTAGCAACCTCATCATCATCATCCAAGTTAATCACAATAGGAGATCGAAGGATAATTCCCATGGAAGATTTCAACTCTTGTTGTGGTTGTTGTATTGGATTTTTTTTCTTAGGGTAGGGGTAGAGTCATCATGCATTTCTTTAGTCAAGTTTGGATCTTGATTTTCTTTTTTAATTCTCTGCGTAACCTACGATGAAGTGGACGACATCTATGCCTATGCTCCCTAGTGCCTATGTTTCTTTTGTTTTTTTTTTTCAAGTTGAATTTGTGTAGGAGCGGGTTTATCAATCATAGGTTTCTTTTCTTCCCACGTATTGCAACAACAAAACTCTCTTTTCTCTCATTTTGGGGGTTCCTTCTCATTCTAAGACTTGAATATTTTGATTTTAATCCATTCTCTAGCACTTTCTTCTTCAATCTTGCTTCTACAGTGAAGCTCTATGGGACTAAGGTCCCTCCAATAGCCAAAGCTCTATTACAAGCATTCAATGGTGCACTCGTACATTTAAGAGGGGGACGAGGACTATTGGCAACATTCTCTTGTTTCTTATCTATTTACATGCATATTACTTTTCTTACATTGTTATTTTGTGGTATGGGTTCTCCTCCTTGAGCAAGGATTGCTTTTACCACTTCATACTAGTTCACTTTTTCCACTTTTCCTATCTATTTGGCTATTTGTGGAGGTGTGAACACCAAAATAGGTGTTTGACTATGTCAAGCCCTGAAATAGCCCCAACATTTTTTCTCGTTCATCTTGTGTTTAGGTTCTCAAAGTGAATCTTGGTGGAAGGTTTCAAATGTGAAATTATTTGTAAGTTTATCTTTGGCTCTTCCTTCTATTTTCTGGCATTTTTCACTTTCTGTTTGTCTATTTTGTTGAACAGATCTCGTGTTTAAGTACATTAGTAGGGTTAAAGTATTTTTGTTCAAGTTTTCGGTTCTTTGTTTGTCATGGATGCCAGTGTATCTTGTGGACTCTAGCATGCCATGCTAGCATCCTAATACCATGTTGTAGTCCTTTAGCTAAGATCTCTTCCTTCTAGAGCAGAGATCTCAATAGCCTACTCTTTCAGATTTTAAAGTAGGCTATTTGAATATTATCCCTAGTACGACATTCTTTGCAATTTCTTCATTAACTACATAAAGTAAAGTTTGAGGTAATTTAGCGTAGTTCACTCCCTAGGTTTCTCTTGAGAACAAAGAGACTCATGAGTAGTGATTCCTTCTTCTCTATAGTTACAAATTTGTATAATGTATCTAATTGACACCTCTAGCAGTGAACTTCAATATTTGTCTCCCCCTTATATAAATAAAATTATAAAAATCAAAACATACAGATTAATATTTTAATATCAAAATCATCAAAATATCATTTTATCTCCAATAAGGTAGAATTCCATATCTCTTATTTGAAATCTTTGTTCCATATTCATTTCTACCTATAATTTACCTAAATATGTAGCATAAAAGTCTACCAAAATCTTACTAAGCAAACTAAATCCATGAAAAACTTAAAGGAATGATGTGAGTATTGGAAACATACCAATAAAAAGGCAATGACCTATGAAGTTATTCAAATAGATTTATTTGCAGAGAAGATTTATGATTTGATGGAAATAGATCTTTCAAATAGACATTTTGAATGTCTACTTCCAATGGACCACCTTGTCTTGTGAGTTGGTTCCAGAAGCAAGAGGAAACATATCATATGTTTTTAATTACATAGATTTATTGTGATAGAAGTTAGAGATTTAAACCTAAAATTTCAAGATGAGTTCTAAGCACAATGTTAGATGGTAAATACAATCACTCCAAATCAAACATACCAAGGACTAGAGCCAAAAATGCTAAAACCACATGTAAATTATGAAAAAATCATGTTTCATGGTTGGTATTGTCATTCAATCCTTAACCTTTTACCATATTGTTTGGGATCATCTAATCAATGTTTAAATCATATATCATATTTTTGAAAGAAAATATATATAAAAAAAATATACACCATCCATACTCAAATTAACTTTTACATATATAAGGTACCTCTATAACGAAAGTATGAATCGTCATAAATGGCACATGCTTATTCTATAAAAATACTCACAATTTCATAGTCCCAACCCTTATTAGCTTTGGATTGAATTACTGAAAAAAATCAATCATATCTGTATATTCTTCTTACCATAAATTTTTTTTTTCACTTTAAATGAGGTTTCAATATGATTGCAGTTGACAAAGCCAGTTAAATGTTCGGCTAAATTGACATCAAATTCAATTCATCTAAATCATTGAGAGATTAAATCTGGTCAAATTATGGACCTTAACGAATGGTATAATTAAAAAACATATTATTATTCTTACCTGATTAAACTATTATTGTTAAGCATAAACTTAAAACACATTCTGTTGCAATTCTATACAGATTATTCTGTTAATCGTACATCTTATACAATTAATTAATATTTTGACACAAGATATCTTTTAACATATTATGAATTGGCTATTTTTTTCACAGGTAAGCGCGCAGAAGTCAAGTTCAGATCTGTCAGGCAATGGTAAAATTTTGAAGATTTCAATAAAATAAACTTTGAAATGGAATCTTCTGATAATATAATTTTAAATTTTCATTTATTTCACGGATTAAGTTGGAGGATTTGACATGAATGTTGCAGGCATCTAACAATGATTTCAACTTCAACATGCTTCCAACATTTTTCAAGATATTTGTGATATTATTTGGTAAGCATTGAATTTTTTCTAGTATTAATGATATCAAGTTTCTACAATCTATCTTACAGTTCAGTGATGCTTCTGAATTTGATTATGTAAGAATATTTTTTATCAACATTTTGGATCACACTCCATGATCCATCATAAGGATAATCATGGAGTGTGATCCGAACCATTGATAAAAAAAATTCCAAC